>APFE030050296.1:0-20467 GCA_000404065.3 Pinus taeda
CCCACCACCTTCGTTCGACATTCCGAGGATTCATCCACTTGGCTAACTTCAGGGCATGGCTCTGATACCACTTGTTAGGACTCTGGACATCACAAATCTCCACAGTGGTATGATATTGTCCACTTTGGGCCTAAGCCCTCATGGATTTGCTTTTGGAATTACCCCAAAAGGCCTCATACCAATGGAGATATTTGTCCATCCTTATATACCCATGACCCTCCCCACTTCTAGTCAATGTGGGATTTTCGTCGTATACCCAACACATTACTTTTCAAACTTGAGAAGGAGAGGGCCAGAACCCATTGATGGATGCAAATCACCAAGTCAAAAGGGGTGGAAGACATTGGGCACATGGAAGAGAAGCTCAAATAAATGGGCAAAGAGCTAAGTGGCTTAAGGGATGGAGAAGTAATAATGAGAGATCAACATGAGAGGAAAAATGCATGGCTGAGGGGACAACTGCAGGAAAGGGAGAACCAACTATCATGTATTTCTAGTCTCTCCTTAGAGGCTATTCAGTATAGGATGTTAGCTAAATCCTATGCTCTTTACCTCAAAGAACAGTGGCTATAGTTTCAGATTAAAACACTAGCACAAAGGGGCACCATGCCATTTCAGGATTACAAGCAGTTTATTGATATTTGTGATCAAAGTACACTAAAGGACAGGGCCAACATGGCACTCACAGACATGAATGTTTGGGATCCTAATACCAAGCTAGGAGATCTACAATTAATGGATTTGGCACCATGGATGAACCATGAGGAGTCAAGGGATGCACAGATGAAAATAATATTGGCCAGAGAGAAAAAAGAACCTATTTTCATCATAGCTGAACAATAAAATCCCATGGCTATAATTAGCACCCATAATTTGATTGAAAATGATCCTCAACTGGCACCTAGATATCTTGCTGCCCAAGAGCAAGCAATTTCATTTTTTTGAGGGTATGTTTAGGCTACTAGGTGATGATAGTATACATGCCTACCTAAGGAGATGGAACACACTCCCACACAACTTTAAGATTAGGGAATATCACTCCCCTCGAAGGTTGAGAAAGGCACTCAACAAGACACCTATGTATAAGCAATCAATGCAAAGGTTGAAGGTCAATTGGATATGCCTAAAAATCAGTCCACCACTACTCCTAGGGATGCTAGAAGGGAGAAAAGAAGAAGAGAAAAGTGGCAGTGGGAATAAGTAGAAAAGAAAGCTGGCTTCTATGAACAAGAAGAAGAGACCAAAACGGAGGCATGGGATGTTAGAGAGGCTACTAGAGCCATGAAGGACATGAAAATTGTATAATTTTCTCAGAGGATGAGCAACACTTTCAGTAGGGGATGCTAATGAGCCTCATCATTAGGTAATTATATGGGCCTTAATTCACTTCCTAACCTAGTCAAACCAACTATTCTCACTACTTATTGCATACTTTTGATTATATTTTGTTTATGAGATGAGTTAGAGTTGGATATTTTGCTTTGTGGTCTAATGTGAATTTAATGCAGGATTAAAGGATAAAATCAAGGAATTTTGGAAAATAACTTGGTCAAAACTCGAATGGGACAAGGGAGAGGAATTATAGGAGGTAAATCCTCCTCATTTACTACCTGTCTATTCGAATATTCCTCCATTAGCTCGGAGTGTAAATAGCCAAATCATGAGGACTAAAAGGAAATCGAGCAAGTGAAAGACAAAGCACCAATTTATCTCGAGTTTGGGAGCTGAGCCTTCCTAATTTTAAGGAAGTCATTAGAGACTTCATATGTATAAGTAGAGAGGCCTAGGACCTCAGTAGGATTCATATTTTCGATTGTAAAACTCTACTCTACTTTTGAGTTGCAAGACTTGTGATAGTTTTTTATGTAATCCATTGTTTTGATAATAAGAATGAGTTTTGTTTTGAGCCAACATTGAGTTAGCTTAAAGGGATAAAGCTCTTGGGTTAGGGCCCAACCTTAGCAGCCAAGGCTCCTGTTTATTGTACATGTATGTTAGCATAGATTCATAGTTTGATTGTTCATTTTCTTAAGTAGCTACATTTCCATTACAACAGTGTAGATTAGATTGGTTGTATATTAGTATATTACCAAGGAGAAAAAGGATCACCACAAGGTTGTTAGTAGGTGCCTCGACCTCACTTCCTCCCTCTGGGACCATGACTTGAGGAAGAGACCCTTCAGCAACCCTAAAAACATAGATTTCTAGTTCTTGCATGAGCTTTGGAGTTTCTTGTCTTGATGTAGAATTTGGTTCATTTCATTGTAATCTTTTTCCATTACTCTATTTTTTCAATAAGATCTCACTCATGTTCTCATTTCCTTCAGCAGTTTCTACATGCATAATCTGGGCAATTGATTCATGCTTTTCTAGTTTATGAAGATGTATCTGGTGCATAATTCTTGAAAGACACACATGATTTAAGCATTGAAAGTACATCAAGAGGAGTTCTATACTTCACCACCAACATCCATCTTCCACCTCATCAACCTTAACCATCTCTTGTTCCTCCATCACCCTTACTAGTTTTTTTTTCCTTTTTTCATTGAAATTCCCCTAGACACATTAAGTGAATCTAGCCATCTCTTTGCTTGGATATTGACTACTGAGTGTTCCTAGAACTTCTAACACCTGATACCACTCATCACACACCTTTTTCTAGCTTCCCCACACCTCCAACACATCACAATTAACTCTCGGTTGTATCCTATAGGTTTCCTGTAATTCCTACATGATCATCCTGTAGGTTTCTAGTACATCTTGTAGGTTTTCCTGAAATGGTTTGTTTGAGGCTGAATTGATGGGGAACCTCCAGTAAGTCACAAAAATCCTCCTAGAACCCTTCCACACCATCCAATCACTCCATAAACCTTCTAGCCATCCTCAACCACCTTCCATCCACTTGTCACATCCACAAGAAAAATTAAATTGCATGCTTGATTTCACCAAAAAAACAAAAAAATGTGAAAACAAATTTAGTTTAGTTTTCTTGCTCACACATTAGTATGGTTTGATCCTCTTTAGTTTTGTAACTTAGATAGCAACATTAGGTTAGTATTGATTTAGAAATTCTGCTTAGCATAGTTGTTTAAATGGTTAATTAGGATATGGTGTGATTTAGCATTACATGTTGTTTTCCTCATTACTACAGTAGAGTAGCTCTCTTAGAATAGATTTTCTCTTCTTCTATCAAAGAAACAAGATTCTTATGAATCTATAGAAGTCTGGCTTGGAACCTTTGGGGTTTGTCATTGGATGAATAGCGACAACGGGCCGGACCTTCACTTTTACTTGTGCATATAGCAATATCACCTCCAAGTTTTTACGAACCTTGGGTTGATAAGTAAAGCTGGTAGCCCAAGAGTTGCAACATCCTTACTGCAATACTGGCGCTCATCAAAAACTCAAATGAAATTTAACTTTACCTATATGAGACCCATTTGTCATACATCTTCACTGAGGGTATTTTTATTTCCTTAGGTACCTCTTTGACATCAGTGACACTTGTTGTTATCAATGAAAACCAAATGTCAACAATCTCCCCCTTTTTCATTGATGAAAACACCATCACAAATTGATGATCATTGATGTCAAAGAATTCCATGTGCAAGTGCCTTCCTTGGTCAATGTCAATGTTTGCAATCTATCCCTACCTAAATTCCTTCGCCAATCAATGTCAAGGTCTACATCAATGTCTGCAATCTCTCCCCCTTTTACATGAATAACAAAGGGTCACAAATATCTATTGAAAATATCATGTTGATGATCTTGCTTAAGTATATGTAAAGGATTCCATAACATGTTCTTGGATGATCCTATGGACTTGATTGAATCATGTTGCCTTCATGCTGCTATGCTACCATTTTGATAGAGTCTCCCCCCGAAACCATCATCTTTTTTATATACTTGATCCTAGTTTAAATAACTATCATGTGCTTTATTGTGGACCTGATAAAGTATTTTGTTGTTGATAATTGTTCTTCAAAGTCTCCCCCTAAGACCATGCTTCCTTCATTGATAAGTACATGTTATACATGCATTCTCTAATTTCCCAAGGGGACCTGATGTTTACTATCATGATGTAATGAAGTTTCCCTCCATCTGAATACAAAAATCCTTCCTTTTTCTTTGACTCACAAAATATACCTACTCAATGAGTGTTAGTATATGTATTAATATCTTCATCATAGTCTTTATTTTTCAATCTCCCTACTTGATTCATAATATATTCTCTCTCCTAATATGATCTTTCCTACTATCATACTATCGCATCAGATATGAGATTTCAAATCTTCTCATATACCATGTCAACATCCTAGCTTCTTTTATAATAACAACTTCCTTGGTTATTATCATCCTACCTGTTTTTCTCATCCATACCTTCTTCCTTTTACATCACCCATGCTTATTATTGTTGTAATCAAATCATACATATCATGAAATCTTAAAACAAGAGACTCCTATATTAGAAAGAACTTCAAATAGGGTAACCATAGGTTTTGATAGTGAAAAATATTATCTGACGGCAAAGGATATTATCTGACAATGAAGAATATTATCCAATACCTACAAACCCTTCAAGTTTTTGTTAAGTTTGTCGATTTCAACCCTCAATGAAACAAATTCATGAAATAAGGATTTCATGAAGATGATTTCCCCTTCAACCTTTGCTTCAATTTTATTCAAGTCCTTAGTTTTTTCTTTAAGATGACTTGGTAATTTCTTCTTTCTTTATTGCCTCTTCTACCTCAATCTTTAAGAGACCAATTTGTTCTTCCACTTTGACAAGCTTGCAATTCTTCTCTTTGGAATATTGCTGATTTTCTTCAAGAAAATTCACCAAGACATATTTAATTCTTTCAAATTCTTCCAATTGTTTGTTTAAGGATGTTATATCATGGTCCTTGATTTCCAAAATTTCTTGTTGCCCTTTAATTTCATCCATGTCTTATTCTAGCTTATCTCTCAAAGAGAGATTCACATCTCTTAGGGTTTCACAATGGACTTCCTTTTCTTTCAGTTTTCCTTGTGATACTTGATCTAATGTTCTTACTTCTTCTTGTTCACACTTCAAAGTAACAATAGCATGATCCTGATTCTTCGATGGTTCATCTCCTTCTTGTATCTGCTCTTCTAATTGAGTAACCTTTCTTTTTGAACCTTCTAGTTCTTTTAGGGAATTCTTGAGTTCTCCTTCATAATTTTATTTCATTTCAATGTATTTGTTTAATTCTTTTCTCATTAGCTAAGGAATGAAATATTCATCATCTATGGAAGTATATGCACGATATGGACATAAAGAAGTATAGTGATATTCTTTATCACAATTGAAACCACATTTAATATGTTTGCCTAATGGGTCCTGACCCAAGTTCAAATTTAGCTATGCCAACCAACAAAACTCTAAACTGCTGGCCCTTTCAGCATCAATCTGCATAGCACAGGCTACAGTCTCACTCGAAGCAGTATTGGGGGATGACATAACCAGGTTTCTACATCCAGAGGTCAGTGTGATGGGTTCCTATGACTTCTAGGGCTTAGTTAGGTCTTCGCAAACCCTAATCCTTCCAAAATATATAATTTCAGTAATTCATATAAACAAAATCTATACCTTCATGAAGGCCTTCAAACATTCATAACATCAGTAAATTAACATGATCTACTACTTTTGCACATTCATTAAGAATTCATTCATATAAATTCAGATACAAAGTGAAAATATAGAAATTATAGAAGTAATTACAGATGCATAGATACACAAATCATGGCTCAAAAATTTCTTTATTAGATGTATTCTTTCAGTTACAAATTCTTCTTCCCTGTGCACTCAGCTTCAGGGGCCTACGCACTCAGCCTGCGGACTTACCAAGGTCTCTGCGCACTTAGATTTAGGATTCTTCCCCTTTTCCTAAGTATAGGAACAAACTTTCTTGCCTTCGCTCACTTTCCCATACATTGATTTTCTATTTATAAGTTACCTCCTAGAATCGCTATGACTCTTGTAGATATAGCCTTCGCTTTTACAATACCATGGTTCGTGGACCATGGGCAGGACTCAAAACTCCCTATCTTCTAACCACCTAAGGGAATAAACCCCCTTTGACTCTTATGACCTTCATGCTCCACTTCCTCAAAACGTGTAGACTTTACAATTATACAAAAATTTAATGCTAAAATTTGACCCTAGGGGACCCTGTCCCAACAAGCCCTAACACAATTTCGTGGCTCATCCTCGAGTCACTCTATAGGTGCTTCAATCTTTGCTTGTAATTTGCAGAACTTCAACTTCAAAACCTGTAGGTCAATTATTCCCTACGTAGCATCCTACTGCACTTCCTCGGCCATCTTTCCAATAGTTGGTCCTTCAACTGCAAGGCCCATGGTCCTCTGAGTCTTTTGCATCCCCTTAATCTTACTATGCACTGACATAGTCAACTGGCTGGCCTCGTCTGTACATGGTTGTGTTCGTGCAGTGAGAATTCCTTCCTTGTGGCGCAACTATCTATTTCATTTTGTTTAATGTTGCCTTCCTATAACCACCTGAAGTGTTGTACTAGCGCCATTGTTCATGCAATCAATCGAATTTCATCAAACTTCCTCTGCTTTTCCCTAATGTCTATGCTAATCTTCTGCAAAATTGGATCCTCCTGCAGTGAGGTCCATAGCTCCATGGCTTTCTCAAATAGCTTAGTGCATCCCTTGACTTCTTCTTCTAAAGTATCCATAAATTATTTGATAGCAACTCTGCGCTGCTCTCGAACCTCTAGAGGATTCATGGGTTGCAGATTGAATTGCAGATCTGATATCGGTAACTGCAGCTCAAACCGAATGGGGCCAATTTCACCCTTAGACTCCTTTGCTATAGTGGCTAGCTTTTGGATCTTCTCTGTGGAAGCTGCTTCGGCCATAATATTGAGCTCTAGAAGCTCACTACAAGCTTGTGCAATGGTTTCCTCTAATTATTGGCTCCGCGTGGTGATTTCCTCTTTCTCCTTCAGCACATGCACCTTCTCTTAAAAAATTTGTTGGTTGTTCATTTTTAGTTCACTGATTACTAGCAATGCGCACTGCTCCCTAATACGTAATTCATAAGATAGCCCTTGGTGTAGCTCATGCAGGGTATAGATAGGGAGTGACGCAATGTTTAACCCCAGATTCTTCATCTATAGTAGTTGGGCCATTACTTCTTCTGTCTCAATGTGTAGGGCTCCATCTGGGAACTGAACTACATAGAGATCCAAAGCTATGTTCTTATCCAGAATTGACGTGCTCACACTATTCAGGCTTGCTTGCAACCCGCTCGCCTGTCCCACGCTCGCTTATAACCTACCTGCCTAGATATGCAACTCATGTAGATCCTGTTAAAACTTTCCCAGCGCCTGTTGGTATTGTTCTTCGAAATGACCTGAAAGGTCAATCGTTGTGTCCCGGACCATGTTGCCGATCTCATCCAAGTCCCCTTCAGTAAGGTATAAAGGGGTCGTGTCAGCTGATCGATCAGACTTTTGTTTCTTGCGCAACCCCATGGATGTTTATTTCTTCTTTTTCTTTATCAGGAAGGGGGAGTCAAGCTTCGCACCCGCTTCTTCTTCTTCCTCATTCTCTTCTTCCTCCAATATTTTATATGTGTTTGACTCTTCAACGTTGATGGTGACCTGTGATGTTGTGGTCCCTTGTTCTTCTTGCTCTTTTTCTATTGTTTCCTTTTCTTTGGAAGCAACTACTGTGCAGCTTTCGCCTAGGCAAAATCCTTCTATGCTTCCTTCTTTTTCTTTGTTGTTGTTGTCTATGTGGTGGTATCCTATGTGGCCTGACTTTTACATGTGCCAACATATAATGGGGTAAGCCATTCACATGGCCACTTGTTCACAATCCCAGCTATGTATTCCTCAGCCACCAAGTATGGCAAGCTGTGCCATGTCTTCTGGGGATCCCTCCATCCATGAACATGAAAATTGTGGAAATTTGCCTTGAAATCAGCTATGGGTTCATACTGGGAGTATAGTTTGGGTGATAGCCTCAGCCTCTAGCTAATCATAGTCTACAAATCCATCTCAAATAGGACCCAAAATATCTTTGCCTCAGTGACGTGTGCAGGGTTCTTTGTAGCCCATAGCGAAGCAAATTTCACCGCCTCCAGAAGGTCCAACTCATGGGGAGGAAATTGACTATCTTCTGGAGTCCTCCATGCCACCATAGTTATCAACAATAGAAACCGGGTATAATGAAATTTCTTGCCCTCATTCTAGGCTTCCCTGTAGTTCTCCAAGAACTCCTTGCGTAGGTATTGAGCCCAGTTATATTGGACTCCTTAGGTACATTGTGCAAACAAAGAGATGACTGGTAAACTTCATATGCACGGTACATACGCATGATCTTGACCGCCAATATCTACATGGAAAAATGCACCGCAGGATCCGAGATAGAGTGGATAGAGTATCTGCGTGAATTTTTTATTAGGCCAAACTCACTCTTCATCTGGTATGCAAGTTTCTTCTCCTGCATATTTCCCCCAAATGCTTATGTCAGATCCACTCCTTAATAAGGCAACAAGGTGATCTGGTGTATCAACATGTCCATGATCAGGATCAATTCTCCCAGCCAGAGACAACCATCATGCACTAATGTGAGAAATTGGCACAACAAACGGTGTTTATGTTGGTGCAACTAAAATGCGGCACCCAGAGCATGTTCAGGAGCCTTGCAGCCCCAACACCAGCTACCCACTTCATTGGCTCCAACTGCGTAACCTTTGATTCTTCATAATATACCTTGGACATGTATTTTTTTAGCGCCAACTGAGGGAACTTCTCATGATCCCATAAGTCCCAATCCTCTATTTTTCTGGTTGGTATGTAGGCCAGCAATATGCCCTCAAACACCACCCTCTCCAGCGATAGTGTTGTAGACACACTGAATTTTTCATTATCTAGATCTTTAGGCACTTTAGTTATGGCCTTGCATGGTGGGATATACTTCGGTAACTGATTCATCTATTCACCCTCCTCGACATCAATCTCCTCTATGCCTCCCCACAGTTCTTCCTCCTCCAAATCCATTGGCTCAGTCGGCTGCTGAGATCGATCCATCTTCCCCTTCTGGTGGATTTCCATGGGATTTTTCCATGGTGACTGCCTCATTGAGACCTGCTGTGGTTTCTTCTACTTCTTATCTATCGCCTTGAAGAAGAAGTCTTAAGAACAAAATTTTTAGGTCCGGGAGACCTAGGCAACATAGTCGTAAATCCCATAGGGATAGATGGCATTGCTTCTATCTCAGGGGGAGTTGCAATCATCCTATCTAAGATTATATTACGGTGCCAATCAAGCAAGTGGGAAAACTCTGGCTGTGAAATAATTTCCTCCCAAACTGGCCCAAACATACAGTGCAACACTTGTCACAAAGCAAGTTAAAAGATCTCAATACAAACTCACAGGAATCAAAGTGTTCGAATGTGGGGTGGCATGTCATATTTATAGCTGAATTTTAATTTGAATCCAAATGTTCCCTCCAATTTCCTATCATTAATGCATCTTTGGCGATAGATTTCCAAAGATATGCTCCATTAATGCATCTTCCCCACTACTTTCAATCGAAATTATGCCATCCAATCATCTACAGTGCTTCCAACGGACACTTTTTTACTAGGCCACGTGGAACTAGGTCTTGTGGCCAAGCTTGTTTGGCGTGGTTCCCCCCTGGGCCTTACTTCCCTCCATCATGCAACCCCCTTACTTCAGCCTTCCCATTTTTTGGCAATGTAGTTTATAGTCTGATACTTCCTTGTTGCTGCCTGGAGTACTAAGACTACCCCACCATCATACAGTCATTGCATAGGGGTGGGATCACCCCTGTACAAATTCAATTGATTTCCATTGAATTTTCCTAGAAATAATTACCCATTCAGCTTTGTGAGCTGAACTGTGCCACCATCAGTGATTTCCTTCACAACATACGGTCCCAGCCAATGCATTTTAAAATTCCCTTGGAATTTTGTAAATTTATTGTCATATAATAATACTATATCATTAATTTGGAAGGCGTGATTTTTTATATGGTGATCATGCCATGCCTTTTCGTGATCCTTTTGCACCTGTTGATGAAACCCTACTAGGAAACAATCTTCTTTCAGTTCTACCAGTTGCACGAGACACTCCTCCATAGTATCGTGATCAGCCATATCTATCAATGCTACAATCTGTAGACTTGTCACAATGTATTCCATGGGAATTACAGCTCCCTTCGCATATACCAGTCGGAAAGTGGTTTGTCCTGTCAACTTTTTACAAGTGGTCTTATACGCCTAAAGGACTACTGGTATGTGCACATCCCAATCATTCTACTTTGCATTGCAAACCTTTGTCAAGGTGCTCTCCATGATTTTGTTGAAGGCTTATACCATACCATTAGCTTGAGGGTGACATGGCGTACTCTTTTGATGATATACCTTGAATTCCTCAAGAATCAAAGCAATTTTTTTGTTTAAGAAGTGCATTCCACTATCACTCATTAAAATTTTAGGGTTTCCAAACCGAGACAAAATAAACTAAAAGATGAACTTCACAATGGTAGTTGTGCTACAATCCTTTACCATTTGTGCCTCCGCCCACCATGTCAAGTATTCAGTTGTTGTAATAATGTATTATGCCCCAGTCTATTTCCCTGGTGGTAATTGGACCCACAAATTCTATCACCCATTTATCGAACACCTTTAAGGTTATTTGCAGATTTAATGGCAACTCATCCCTTCGCAATGGTTGCCCCATCCTTTGACAAGCATCGTAGTCCCTACAATATATATTCGAGTCCTTATGCAATTTTGGCCACCAAAGCCCTGTGCGCTGGATCTTTTGCATAATTGCTCTTCATGCATAATTCCCTCAAGCTACTCCTCCATGCACTTCTGCAAGAATGCTTGGCCATTCATACTCTGAGACATATCTGCACAGTGTCTCATCAGAGCCCATTTTGTACAAGTTTCCAACAATCACAGAGAAGTCAGCCACTCAGACCACCAGTTCTTATTCGGTTGCATTGAATATCCTTATAGGTTGTTCGGTAGACAAAAACTAAATTATATCTGTGAAGCGATCATCTACGACACGAATAGTAAAGAGTTGTGTGTCAGGTAACCTTTCTTCCAAACTTGTAGGCTCATCACCAGTCTCAATCTTGGATAGATGATTAGGACCTTTATTTAGGTGTCTGGGCATCACAATCACCTCAAAATCATATTCATGGAATAGCAACAACCACCTGCAAAAATTTCCCCCCGACACGAGCTTATTGACTAGGTATTTTAGAGTAGAATGGTTTGTATACATTTTGAAGTGTGTGCCTATAGATAGCCTTGAAATTTTTGTAGCGCATACACCATTGCTAGTCCTTCGTACTTTGTAGTAGACTAGTTCTTCTCCACCTTTGATAATTTCCTACTCACAAATGCTATAGGATGATCAATGTCTCCTTCACCTTGTTAGGTCAGCATCACACCGAGCACAATACAAGATGCATCCACATAAACATGAAACTCCTTTTTCCAATCCGAGAACACCAGAATGGGTGTAGTGACCATTTTATCCTTCAAAATGTTGAGACTGCTCTGGCAATCTTCGTCCCAGCAGAACGTTGCATCCTTCTTCAATAGTATTTCCATTGGCACAATTATTTGTGCATACGACTTGATAAACTTTCTATAATATCTAGTATGTCCCAATGTTCCGCGCAACTATTTTGCGTTTTTCGGGGCCTCCAAATTAACAATAACATCTATATTGGTAGGGTCTACCATGAATCCCTGCTTGCAAACCACATGACCCAACAATATTCCATATGATACACAAAAGATCCACTTTTCAGGTTAAGGGTGATCTGATGTCCTCGACGGGTATCTAGCATGAGGCGCAGACTAGAAACATGGTGCTTGACCAACCCAAACATTGTCTAATCATCAAAGTAGACCTCTAAACGTTTGTGGATAAATTCCTTAAAAGCCACAATTACCACTCTTGAAAAGATTGCATGCGCATTCTTCATTCAAAAAGGCATTACCATATATTGAAAAAAACCTCATTCCGTCATGAAGGTGGTCTTACTTTGGTCTGCCGGTGCAATCTTGACCTGATGGTATCTCGAGAACCCATCAATAAATGAGTAGGCTTCCTACCCTCCAACATTCTCCACCACCTCGTCTATAAATGGCATAGGGAATGGGTCATGGACGCACTCATCATTCAACTTCCTCAAGTCTACGCATATCTGAATTTCATTGTGTTGCTTCTTTTCTTGCACTACCATGGGACTTACCCAGTCTGATTCCTCCACAGGTTCAAAGATCCTAGCTTCCAACATCTTATCCATCTCCTTATGCACCTTTTCCTTATCATTGGGATTTAATCGGTAGGGACGTTTCTTTACAGGCTTTGCATCTAGCTTCAAAGTAATCTTCATGATGCCCAAATCCCGTACTATCCACTTTAGATCAGAGAACTTGGTGGGAAACAGTCCTGATACTCCCACAACAGCCCTGCGACCTTAGCAACTATATCTTCATCCCAATAGCCACCTAACTTAGAAAACTTCGGTTGTGCATCTGATCCAATATTTACCTGATCAGTATTTAAAGGTTCTGATATGTCAGGGATTGCTACGTGTTGTGGCCACCAAAAACCACCCTCTTTGTTTGATATTAGCAATAACACCAAGCAAATGGGACCCTTAATAGAAAACCCAAATAAACATTTGATGAATTTTTTTTGTATTTAACTCCTCAAAACATTATCGCAACAAAAGAACGAAACGTTTTTCTTATGAGCACAGTAGACTACGAAGAAGCGACATGAAATTCATCGCATCGCATTCATTATGAAGCACTCTTAAATGAAAAAACTTAAGAAATCCCCGACGGCTGATATGCGACATCGCATATCGCAACATCGCATAAGTAGCGCACAAATGATTGAATGACTAAATTCTGCGATGATGCGATCTGTGATAATTGCGATCTGCGAAAATCCGCGATCATAATTTTCTGCGATCACACATCTTGACAATGCGATCCGCGACACTGCGATGCGAGTCGCAGAAAACGCCCATCGCAAATTTTCCTCGGCGTAATATTCAATGAAAAGCTGTCCGTTAACCAAAATTGGGCACGCGCCTTAAAAGAAATTAATGATTGTATGCCAAAGTATTGAGGAAGGACAATCTCGTGTATTTCGAAGAGTCAGTTCGCTACGGATGTCGTGATTATGCATTCATAAGAACTTAAATCTTTCATGTCAATCTTTATTACCATTACTCTTTTCCTTTGCATAAACTGTAAGACAGGAAATAACATGAAGCAATGTGCAGGAAACATCTAAGGAAAAGGGGAAAGCGTCAATGCTTAAAGAACAGAGAAGAAATCCCTTCAGAAACGGATGCCGCATGCGGCAGAATCACAGACTCCAGAGTATCACTCAACAGATGCTGATGTCAACAGGCCACCTAAAGCTCAGAGTCAGAGACGCACAAAAGAAACATGTTTACAAAAAATCCTGAAGCTTACACACCAGAAAAGCCTGGAATGAAGAACGGAGGCAGTTTTCGATGAAGAAATTTGTTCAGAGAGTTAAGTCTCTAACTTTTTCAGTCATTCGCAAGGCCGGAAATCAAAATAGCAAATGCAGAATCAGTTTAAGAGAAACTTGGGTTATTACCAAGAATACATGCAATGAATACACCCAGCCAAAGGAAGATTCTCGAAAATATCTTCTAGTTTACCAGAAAGAGGTGCCAACGCTTGTTATTTCTATTTTCATAGCTCAAACGAAAACGGAAGGCAACTAGCCGACTCTTCCCAAGCGAATGTTGCGTGCTTGCAGCACTAAGGAGCAAATACAGAAATAGTTTAGAATTAGATTCAATTTTTAGAAATAGTTTTGCTTTATCATAAAGGCGGTCATTTAAAAACTGTATCCTAGATTTATGTAATTAAGTTAATTAGTTAGCAGTATTTAAATCCTTCTCATGCATTTAGAGAAGGGTCCAGAGATTTGTCAAAAACTTGTCCTCGGAACATGCACTTATGCACCCTCAGAGGAGGTTTTGATGAATGGATGGATCGAGATTTATTTTTATTTGCATTTGATATCTGCTACTGATGTTGCACTTTTGTACTCTTAGTAGATGTTAGAACAAGTAGAGATAGATCGTTTTTTCTTGAAGTTTGTGAGTAGGATCAGTCATAAATGGTACTTTTATCTCTTGGCAATTTCTGCTTATATTCTTTAAGTGATTTACAGTTTTCAGTTGTTTATATGTTATTGCATGTATGTATGGGTTACCATTTGGCACTTCTGTACAGTGGAGTCATTTGTTTATGTCTGACATATGAATAGCTTATTATGCGATATGTTGTTCACAACTGTTTTGCCTAACTTCTTATGCAAAGTGGTTTATCTTAATTGATTTCTATTCTTATGATAGCTGAATGATCTTTATTACCAGTTATTGTTTGAAATCTCTTTAGATTGCATAATAGAAGATATACATCTCGGGTTAGCGTAGATTAGATGTGTTGTTTCTCATTATATTACAATAGCATAGAGTTAGTTTAAGAATCTGAATTAAATTAGCTTTAAAGTACTCTTAGATCAGCATTATCCAACTCTATACAACACACACACCCAAGATCGGGAAACTGGTCCCGTTATCCCCAGTCGGACCCGTTATACCAAACGGATAAGGAGCTGCGAACCAAGGTCCGGACCGGGTGGGTATTCCCCTTGTTGTCGACCCGATTTTCGGGGCTTCAACATATTTGGCGCTAGAAGGAGGGCCTGAACTATGAATGGCACCTAAATCAAAATCTAAATACCATTCTGAGAGTAAATCACCCTCATCAACTCCCCCGACTTCCCTAGTACGTTTAAATCTAGAGTCGGAAGTCGCTCGAGTATTATCTGCTGCTACATACCCTAATATTTTAGACCAATCTATCATTGAACCCCCTGAAGTTCAAACTCTGACTCAGAAACTCCAGGGATTTTCGATTTTTACACTGAGGTCTGATAAATCTCAAAGGAGCGTGACTTCGCAGTACAATCCTGCTCATCCCCTTACCAGATTAAAGAGCGAAAAATTTGACATCCAGCCAACTGAATTCCCTCTCCCCACTGGGAAAAGAGCAAGGAAAACACCACAGCAGTCTGACAGTGAGACTCTTTCATCTACATCGTCCATTTCAACTCCCTCACCGCGAAGTTAGCCACCCACATCTTCATTCCAAACCACTCATCCACCTTCCATAACCCCTCTTCTTCAATCATCTAAGATCATAATACCTTCATCTTCCCAGCCTCAGGGATCATCCTCTGTACTTTCATTTACTAGCAGCTCAACAATGGCCCAGTCTCCATGGAACAATCCTGGAGCATTTTTAATGCCTCCACCCCTGAGCCAAATACCGGCCCATCCTGAGAAATGGTTACCCAAATTCAATCCAGAAGCAGGCATGCTAGCTGAAGAGCACATTAACAATTTCATGCTTGTAGAATTGAGGCTTCTGTGATCCATCATAATTGTAAAAAGAGCTTCGGCGTAAATCACATGAGAAAATTATTGTCGACACGTTTTGAACCAACTAGTGTGGTTCATCGTCAGGACAAGTTGAAGAAACAGGTCAGGGTTTGGCAATTTAAATAGGTTGAGTAGAGACTCTAACGGCTACATAACAGCTATATTTGGCTCTAGGACCAAGGCTGTAAATAAATTAAATCTTATTATTATTTATTGTTTTAATTATTGAGATGAGAGAGATTAGGTAAGATTAATAAATTAGCGGATAATATCCCAAGAAATTATTTGTTTAAATTGAAGGTTATTTAAAATTTTTAAATAATTTAAGTTATATAAATTAATAAATAAGTAATTTACGTTATATATATTAATAAATCTAATATTAATAAGATGATAATATTATATTTCTAGAGATAATAGAAAGTTAGGTTAGAATATTATTAAAAGAGATTTATTGTTTAAATAACGAGTTGTTGATGGTTATTTTACTATTAAGTTATTGATGTTAGAATGACTTATTTATAATGAATAATTCAAGATATATAAATAATTATATATTCTTATAAAGTTATTTCTTAAATAAATATGTTTTAATTCTTGCTGGTAAGCTGATCATAAGGGTTGCTTTGACTAGTAAAAGATGAAATAAATTAATTTATATCTAGATGTACTCATATATGTATATATATCTATAAGCTATCATTAAGCGCATAGTTTTTTGGAAGCTATCACAACTAAAATCAAGAATACATCATAATTTAAATATACTAATAATAATAACCAAATAAATCAAACTACTAAAACAGGAGACAGGGCCTTAATCAGAGATAAATTCCATAAAAAAGATTAGATTAAAGCTTAAGAAGACGCTAATCATACAAAGAGATAGGAGGTACCCGGAGAAACAATAGGGAAGAACTTTAATGCTGCCAACGATAAATAATTACAAGCTAGAAAGGGAAAAAACCAGCCATCAAAGAAGCACCCAGGAGAACAGAGGGGGGGAGGGCGGGGAAGAAACCCTAAGACGACAGCACAGGGATCCAACTTCTGCTTACCTTCCATCCATCATCTCGGTTGAGATTGATGGGTCTTCGCTCAATCTCTATAGCTTCCCTTAGCTTGCGATGATGAAACCGATCTACCCTGGCAATGACTTTGGCCTCCTCTATGCAGAAATGATGCTTAGTCTGGTCCACATGCTCTGCTAAAGCTGAGGACTTTATTCTACCATGCCTCAGGTCTGTTGCATGCTCACAAATTCTCTGCTGGATGGAACACCCTGTTTCCCCTATATAAGGGGTCCCACATGAGCAAGGAATCAAATAGACACCTTTCATGTCTTTGGGGTTGACCGGATCCTTTACAGACTTCAGGGAGTTGCAAATGGTTTTGAGGGGCCTGAAGGTTGAGGGAATATCAAACCTTCTAAGGATCCGAGCAATCCTATCAGTGGTCCCTTGGATATATGGAAGATGGACACCTGGGTGGCGCTCCTTAGGCTCTTTTTTACTAAACGCATTTTTAGAAGCTGTAAGGAAAGCCTTCCGACCAAGGTGTCTGCTATATCCATTTGCCACAAAGACATCAAGGAGGTGGGTTCTTTCTTTTTCTAGGCTTTCTTTATCCGAAATCCTGAGGGCACGCGTAGCCAAGGTGTTAAGAACACCCATCTTCTGAGCAGGAAAATGATGGGAATCAGCGTGAAGATACTGCTCTGTGTGCGTCTTCTTATGGAACATTGCGTGGGAGAGAAAGCCATCATTCCTCCTAGAAATAAGAATATCCAGGAAAGGGAGGATGCCCTTAACCTCTTTTTCCATGGTGAACTTAATAGCTGAGGATTGGCCGTTGAGGTGATCAAGGAAACGATCCAGCTCCTCATGGCCATGGGGCCAGATGACATTAGTGTCATCTACATATATTTTCCACAGCTTAGGAAGGAGACAGGCTGAGGCAAGGGCCTTGGCTTCGAAGTCTTCCATAAAAATATTAGCCACGATCGGGGAGAGGGGGGAACCCATGGCAACGCCACAGGTCTGTTCATAGAACTCCCCTTCGAAATAGAAGAATGTGGAAGTGAGACATACCTCCACAAGATGCGCGGTGTCAGGATCAGTTAGGCCGATATATCACTTCCATGGCTTCTTTAATGGGAATGCATGTGTACAAGGAGACCACATCAAAGATGACAAGAATGTCCTCCGGGTCCAGCCTAATATCTTTGAGATCCAAGATGAAGGATGCAGAGTCCTTCACGAAGGACTCAGTACGGCCAACAAGGGGCTTCAGCTTAAGAGCCAGAAATTTGGCTAGAAGGTAGGTTGGACCCCCGATGCTCTTTTTACAAGCAAATTACTTTTGTCGGCTATAGGAGCTGTTGATATTCAGGACCCGAACCTAATAATCTTCGATCTAGAAAATAGTGCACCGCGTCTCCCCCATCAAATGGTTGTCCAGATTCCAGTGATAGTCAAAAACAAACCTGTTCATAGGACTATGATTGATGAGGGAGATTACACGTGCATTATGTCGATATAGTATTGGAGATCGCTTGGTTTTCCTTTGCTCAATCAATCCCCGACAATTCTTAAGGCCTTTGATGGCCGTGGGTTTCATCCATTTGGCATTTCATAGGATCTACCTATAGGGGTTGAAGGAAAAACCATTAATCTAGATGTGGAGGTGGTTGATGCCCCTCTAGATTACAACCTTCTCTTGGGTCATAGTTGGTCCTACGCTATGATAGCTGTTGTCTCATCGGTCTTTCGACTTATCAAGTTCCCTCACAATGGAAAGATCGTAACTATAGACCAGTTGTCATACTTTTCATTCGACCCAGCCTCTGCTGAGAGCATTCAGCACGTTGGCAAAGCGACGATCCCCTATAAGGATGTTGGTGTAGGGTTAGTTAAAGATTCTGGTTTACTGGGCACTTTTCCTTTCCCTCCTATCAACGCATCGTCTTCTACTGCAACGATTCATATGATTTCATCAGGAACCATCATTAATGATGATCCTTGGATCATCCCTTCTGAAACTGAGTTAGACTCATTTGGTACTCTTATGCCTTTGAGTCCGTATGAATTTGCATATCAGACCGTGCAGTCGTTTTCCGACCCAATATCAACCCAAATCGACTTTATGAACGAAGTCCATCAAGAATCATTTTCAACATCAACCTCGGAATTAAAAATGTTTTCCGAACTCGCTCAATCAGATGAGCAAATCCGTGAAATACTATGTGTCGATGAGTTACCATGGGAAGATCTACATCACAGATCTTCGTTTTTACCCGAGAGTGATCGTTTTGAAAATTATTTTTCATCAATCTTTATGTTAGCGCTTGGAATTCACCTAGGCTGAGATAGACAAACTCTCAAGGCTACATCAAACCATTTCACCTCGTAGCTAGCCCTACGAGGTATGAGAAGGCTCTCTCGGGTCAAAACTCGATGGATTTTGTCAATAGGATGAGTTGACCAATTAGGAACAAGGATTTTAGGCTAGTAAACTGATATGGGGGATTGGTTTAGAGTTTTTGGATTTTTTGGTGGCAATTAGAGGGAGTGCAATTCAGGGTGCGGGGATTGAGCTCAGTTTTTGCAGGTGATTCCTTGGGGCAAGGTAGGAATCTATGCTGATGCCTTTAGTTGAAAAAGATGATCAAGGAGGAAAGAAGAAAAGCTAAAGAGGGCAAACAATGAATTTGAATCCTCTCTAGACGGTGGAAAACATAAAATTTAAACAAAATTGAAAGCTGAGCATGGCATGCATGAATTCAAACTTTATCACTTCTTTTGTTTAAATAGCAGCAAGAGATTAAGGAATGGAACACATAAACACACTTACAATAATAGTAGGAAGCACACCGTCAACATAATAATCCACAAGAATCCACAATGAAGTCTGCAAAACCATGGCCTTCCTTTTTCCTCAAATTGCAGAAAATACAAGTCAATAATACAATAGCACTTCTCCCTCTAGAGTCCAACCATGAAAATGAATAAGAGAAGGCATAATATAGGAGATCCAACTCCTTTCCCCACCTCTAGGGGTCGAGCGCAGCTTCCTAGGAGCTGTTACAACAAATTCTAAATCAATCACTAGATAATAGGCCAGCTCAACAACTTGCCTCTAAAACTTAGGAAGCCTATCCATGCATTAAATATTCACTAATTACATCAAAGAAGCTTCTAGAAGGGGTAAAGAAGAGTAAAAGTATCTAATGCCATCAAAGTTACACAAAAATCCATCAATTACATGCCCAAATAGTCAATCCAAGTGAAAACTATGCTCAACTGACCGAACTGGTCAAAAACAGGCAAAATTTGCTCTACCGGTCGCACCTCTGGCTCTACCAGTCGCACCTTTTGGCAACGCTGTTTGAAGGCCTTCCCGGAGTCCAAATCAGATGCAGGATAGCTCGTTGGAAAGTTCTGGAAGTCTACTTTCCAACCCAACCGGAATTTCTAAATTTGGAGTTGATTTGACCTGTCAAAAATCAAATCTCCCAAGACTGCGTTCTGTAACTCAAAAAGGGGGCAGAAAGTCAAAATTTGGTTGTATTTTGAGCTTTTGGGTGCCCAAATCTCCACAAAAATTTGAAATCCTTCCATAAACAAGTGTATTTTTGCATGACAAATCCAACCATATAAATTTTTCCCCATTCCGAGCTGTATCGACTACCGGTCTCGTATGGGGTGAGACCGATAGAATGGCCAAAACCTGTCAAATTCCCAAAAATGCAAAAAATGCCTCAAAATTCTCAAAATTTCTTGAGTTTGCTGCCAGAAGGAAGATTATGAGTACCGTGATGAGTAAGAGAGGCTTCAGCCAAGATACTGAGCGGGTTGGTCTTCTTCCTTCCTTTGGGAGCCTTGGTCAACCTCCTTTGAAGAATTTT
>APFE030050296.1:21724-32132 GCA_000404065.3 Pinus taeda
ACAAACCCTAGACCTAATGCCTAGTGACCAAATTTTGCTTGAAAACTCTTTGAAATGACAAAATTTGACCTTGACACTTCAAAATAACTTTGTAAGAGCATATTTGATCACTGATGGAGGGAATTCAAGACCGACACTAACAGGTTCTTTAGGAGCTATGAAAGGCATCTTAAACCTACTTTTGACCTCAAGCTGGCCATTAGGTCTTAGGGAGCTTCCTGATCAGATTCAAGAAAGTAGTTGTTCACTGTCACCAAGTAGCAGCCTGTGCACTAATCTCAGTGGCCAGATTGGAATAGGAGAAATAGGGTTGAGGATAGAGAAGGCAAGGCACTGGAATAAAGTCTGCAAACTTCATGTCAAAGGCCTTTCCATTGGGCACTGGAGTCTTGGCTTGCAAAGCATAGCACCTAATAATTGACGGTGGAAGAAAAGGGAAGGGTAATGAATCTTTCACGTAACAGTGAACAAGGAAATTTCATCTTAATCTAAGATGGGGAAAAGTCACAGATCCCTTGTAAGTTAACGGAAAATTTCAGGTACTCATGATCTGTGAACGCATTTACTGGGCGTTGAACAAATATATCCAATAAATACAGAACATAACACTAGTAGTTTTTAATATATATTTAAAAGGTACAGGAAAAAGTCAAATAAATGATTTCCCTATACATAGTGTACTGTATAAATACTTCATACAGAACCAACAATGACATGAGACATCAATACCACAAATTTGACTTTGTCAATCTTTAAATATGTAGAGAACCTACTCTGAAACTGCATGATTACAAGGATGTAAAGAAAGAAAAAGGTGTGAAAACCTGAGAAACTTGACGTAATCTAAATATAAAACAAGGCTCTACAAACAAACAACGAGTCCAAGGAAGATTTATTAATTTTCAAAATTTATAAAGAACCACTTGGGCTTCATTCCAAAACAAAGGCTCCCCTTGTTGCCTCTAACAAAATTCTCTAACCCCCTTTTCTCCAGTCTTAAGCTGGCTTCTTTATGCTTCTTGAATGTTGAGTGCATCCCTCTCTTTGGAACTAATTTCCTGAAAATAGAATTAAAAGTAAAAAAATTTAGGAGTCTTGACTAGTCAGGTTTGTGCACTGTCCCCTTTAGGGAATTTGTTAGTTTTTTTTACTATCCATGACCCTTCCTTGCCGCGTTCTCTACCATCTATCCCATTCCACTAGCTCATGATAATCGGTTACAACCTTGACACCTTTATAAAAAGTGGCCAATCTCTTAGAGATTTGGAGTTGAATCAGTATCGAGTTTGAATCAGAAGCCCACAGTTCATCATACTCTCAATAATCAGTCTGATGTTCACAGCGACAAGAACCACGATGGAAATATTTAATAGTCCATCCATATACATGTTGCAGGTGACTCCTCTTGGATAGTGTGATCTGTCATAAACTTGAAGCTAGAATGTTGTATCTGTTGTACTAAATATTTATTTTTATATTATTTTATATGCGCGGGGCTTTGATTGTTAAATTGATATGTTTTGCACAGTTCCATTCACCACGAACTGCCGTGTGGATGATTTGGGATATAATGTTTGATATTTAGCTCCTCTTTGACACAAGTCGAATTTAATTAACACAAAGATGAATTTATGCTTTGTGGCAATTCTTGATACAAGTTGTCTTTAGTGTTTTAGTGTTCGCAGGGACAGGGACAACTTAGGCGTGAAACCAACTTGTCAATTTGATTGATAACATTTGCATAGTGTAAAGACAGACTAACTTTACCCAGCTTATGTGGACTTTCCAAGTGAACGCTTCTTGTTTTTGAATTCCTTGATGTAGGAAATGTGATGCAGGAGCATCCAACTCCGAGGAGACACATGACAGTTGACTGACTCACGGAAGAAGAACAGAAACAAGACAAAGATTTCGGGCTTGGGTGGACAGGTCATTAAGTTGGTTGTTGTCTTTTTCTTTTAATTATTGTTTGCTTCATTTTATTTTAGAACATTTTTTAATTACAAGTTGTTTAGCTTAGGAGATGAATAGTGTTTAGTTAAATCTTTGTTAAAAGAAACTAGATGACAGTTACAGAATTCAGGTTGAACAGTTCAAATGAAATAGGGGAAGCAGTTATGTTGTCATGTAATTTAAAAATAGAAAAGGATAGAACAAGAAGAGAGACCCCTTCAACAGGAGAGTAACAGACAGCAAGACGAAAAACCCCTGTAACAGAATCATACTATTTGTAAATAAAATAATCTACTGCTGATATTTTTCAAAAAAAAAACTCTCCTGGAACAAGAAAAGACAGATACATTTCCTCTGAAAAGAAGCAAAACTGTTTGTTTAAAGAACCACTGTCACACTAATATATTGATATTATTTGCTTAAGCATCCATTGTAAGTTATACATAGCAAGCATATGAATGTGATACGAAATATTGAGTACAAACTGGAATTTAGAAGACAACAAAGAGAAGGCGCTGCTACAGGGAGCTAACCCACACGGAAGAGCGGATTGACAACCAACGATATCACAATAAACCAGGTAACAAGCATATCAACTTAAATGTTTTTCATAAGATTTGTAAATGTTGGAGATAAAGTATACAGGAGAGTTATGTAATGTAACTTTTATGAACAAAACGCACCATAAGTTCTCTGAGCATAGAACGCTCACCAAACCACTGTCCTCCGATAATTAAAGTCATTACAAGAAACAAGAAAGGCAACCGAACAGACTCAAGGAACCCAAGCAACAAAGACGGACCAGGTCGATTACAGGTCGAAACAATGGTTATTATACACATACCAGACCTCAGAAAAAGAAACAGTTTAATATAGTTCGTGTACAATCCAGAAGCGTGAGCATTAAATACAAAAACCCACAGATTTTTCACTAATCTAACAAACGGGCCGAGCTGGACAAGACCCTACCCGTTACACCAAGTTGAAAGGGGTTTTGGGTTGCCTCCAGAACGCATAGAGAGCGTGAGCCCACGGCGACCAACCACCCGAGCAACCTGCAACAACAAAATAGACGGAGTTTAGCGCCTGAGACAGGAAAACGATAAGGAACTTTTGTAAACGAAAAGACACAGTTGCATTGGGTATTTACCTGAGTTGGACGGGCAGCATTGTAAACAACCCGACACCCATAAACTGAAGAGCAAAGGAGCGAACATGTTAGACTCTGGAAGAGGTGGAGAAGCAGGGTTTAACATCGAAGTAGAACTTACCTTGAATCCAGATTGAAGCGGAATGATTAGCTGAGCTCGGGACTGAGAGGAACCTGTGATAATAGCAAAAGGGTAGCAGGAGGTCGGAGGCACCAGAAGAACCCAGCGGCGGAGCGAGGAGCAGAGGCGCAAAGAAACCCTTGTAGAGCAGAACAAAGAACTTCGCACAGTGAAAATGAAATGGCAAGTGAACTAGGGTTGGCTGTCAAAAGGCGGGAGTAAGTCAAGGTTTGAAACCGACAGGTGTGAGTTGGTAACCTGTACCACAAGTAAACCATCCGAAATGTCCCGAACCTGTACAAACCGCGTTATCTCAACGTTTATTCGCATTAATCTTTGTACGGTGGACACAATGTCGCCACGTGGAAAAGGGCTGGGCCATCAAAAGTGGTATCAGAGCAGGTTGGTTGAGTAGGAGAAAATGGAGGTTGACAGAAGAGGAAGAGGAAGAGGAAGGGGAAGGGGAAGAGCGGTCCGGAGGATTGCAGAAGAGGGACTTCGTGAGGAGATTCGCGTTTTGCATGAAAGATTGGTAGTGGTGGAAGCTGGGGGAAGGAGAGACCCAGTAGATGATAGTGATGAAGAAGTGGCTGAACCAGAAGACGAGTTTGAAGGGGCGACACCGGAACTTCGATTATTAAAGTCAGTTTTGTTGTCCAGTCATAAGCCAAGGCATCAGCTACCCACTTATGACGGAAGTTTGTCTGCAGATGTGTTAGTGAAGTAAATAAATATTTTGAGTTCGAGGAAACCAGTGAAGACAAACAAGTGAAGTTCGCCGCCATCAGCTGTTAGTTGACGAACAGTGTGAGGTGGAGTTTCAGATTGGTAGGTACAAGGATAAGATCCTTTGCGATGTCATGCCAATGGATGTCTGTCACCTACTGTTGGGACGACCTTGGCAGTTTGATAGAAGTGCAGTTCATGACGGAAAAACCAATTTCTATAAGTTTTTTAAAGATGGGATCAAGCACACGCTTGTACCTATCAAGGAGGAAAATACAGCAGAAACCAGTGGGGTGAAGGCACTGCTGATGGGCGGAAAGGAATTTGTAAAACAGATTGAGGACAGCGAAATAAATTTTGCTGTCATAAGAAGACCAAAGGCAGTGGTACTTCATACACAGATTCCAGATTTGCCCGAAGAAGTTCAGAAGTTGCTGCAAGAATTTGGGGACATTGTGGTGGATGACCTTCTAGATGAATTACCACCAAGGAGAGGTATTAATAACTGTATTGACTTTATACCAGGGGCAAGGCTGCCAAATAAAGCAACTTATCGTATGAGTCCTAAAGACCATGAGGAAATCAGGAAACAGGTCCAGGAGTTATTGGACAAAGGTTTGATTCAAGAAAGCATGAGCCCCTGTGCAGTACCAACCGTTTTTGGTCCAAAGAAGGGAGGAGAATGGCGAATGTGCACAGACTCCAGAGCCATAAACAAGATTACTGTCAGGTACAGGTTTCCCTTACCAAGAATGGACGATATGATGGATTTCCTGAGCGAGGCAGCTTATTTCTCGAAAATTGACTTGAAGAGTGGATACCACCAGATTCGAATTCGAGAAGGAGATGAGTGGAAGACATCTTTCGAGACAAATGAAGGCTTATATGAGTGGCTGGTGATGCCATTTGGGTTGAGCAATGCTCCCAGCACATTCATGCGCCTGATGAATGAGGTACTGAAGGAATTTAATGGTAAGTTTGTAATAGTTTACCTGGACGACATTTTGATTTTTAGCAAGACTAAAGAGGAACATTTCAGGCATTTGGAGAGTGTGTTGAGGAAGTTGCAACAAAACAAGCTGCTAATTAATCTGAAAAAGTGTACCTTTTTCCAGCGAGAATTAGTGTATCTGGGCTTTGTCATTGCAGAAAATGAACTGAAAATGGACCCAGAAAAGGTGGCAGCTATAGTTAGCTGGCCTTCTCCAAAAAGTTTATTTGAAGTCCGAAGTTTCCACGGACTAGCCAGTTTTTATAGGAAGTTTATCAGAAATTTCAGCGAGATTTGCACACCTATGTTGGATACGATCAAGAAGGTGAATCAGCGTTTTCACTGGACTGAAGTAGCAGAAAGTAGTTTTCAGATTTTGAAAAAGAAGATTACTGAAAGACCGATATTGAGGCTGCCTGATTTCAACAAACCTTTTCAAGTTCGTTGCGATGCCAGTGGTACAACCATTGGCGCATTCCTTAGTTAGGAGGATAGACCAGTTGCTTATTTCAGTGAAAAGCTAAATGAGAGTAGGCAGAAATACTCAACCTACGATAAAGAGTTTTATGCAATTGTACAAGCCTTGAAGCATTTGTGACATTATCTGTTAGGTAACGAGTTTGTTTTATTTACGGATAACTCTGCATTGCAGTACATTATGCAGCAGCATAAATTGAACCATAAGCATGCAGCTTGGGTTGAGTACTTGCAGAATTTTACATTTGTACTAAAACACATTAGTGGGCAAGCAAACAAGGTGGCAGATGCACTGAGTAGAAGAACATTGCTTCTACAGGAAATCACGATGCAGGTTTTGGGCTTTGAGCACTTAAAAGAGCTGTATCAGACCGATACCGAATTTAAGGAGGCCTATGAGGCTTGCCAAAACCCTCTGTTAAGAAATAACAGCATGTGGTTAGACTATAATCTACAGGAAGGATTGCTGTTTAAGGGAGGGAAATTGTGTATTCCCAACTGTTCTATGCGGGAAAACATTATACAGGAAAAACAAAATGGGGGTCTGGCTGGACACTTTGGTATAGACAAAACGATTGCTCAGGTACGACATTTTTATTTCTGGCCAAAATTCCAGCAGGATGTGCAGAGGTACGTGAGTAGATGTAAAGTTTGTCAACTGGCAAAGGGTCACAGTCAGAACACTGGTCTTTATTTACCGTTACCTATCCCAAGCCGACCATGGGATTCAGTTAGCATGGATTTTGTTCTGGGTTTGCCGAAGACACAACGGGGTTTTGATTCAGTAATGGTTGTGGTAGACCGATTTTCGAAGATGGCACACTTTGTACCTTGCAAGAAAACCAGCGATGCCACTTGTATAGCACATCTTTTCTTTACTGAGATCGTTCGGTTGCATGGACTTCGAAGATCCATTATCTCTGACAGGGATGTAAAGTTCACCGGTCATTTTTGGAGAACTCTGTGGAAAAAGTTGAATACCCAGTTGCAGTTCAGCTCCGCTTATCATCCGCAGACTGATGGTTAGACGGAAGTAGTAAACAAAAGTCTGGGAAACTTAGTTCGTAGTTTAACAGGTGAAAATTCCCGGACATGGGACCGTGTACTTGCTCAGGCGGAATTCGCATACAACGATTCACCTAACCGCAGCACTGGTTACAGTCCATTCCAGATTTTGTACGGCATGCATCCGCGAGGAGTGCATGAATTACGAGATTTGGGGAAACTCGAGAAATGAAGCGCTGATGGGGAAGATTTCGCTCAAGCAATGAACAATTTACACGAGCAGGTCAAGTTGAAGTTACAAGACAGTAGTCAAAGGTATAAACAGCGAGCTGATACAAGGCGTCGGGAAGTTCAGTTTAACGTTGGGGATGAAGTCCTTGCGTATTTATGTAAGGAGAGGTTTCCAAAACGGGAGTACAACAAACTAAAATTCAAGAAGATCGGTCCCTGCAAAATCATCCGAAAATTTTCTGCGAACGCTTATGAGTTACAGTTGCCACCCGGAATTGGTATTTCTCCCATTTTTAATGTGGCAGATCTGTTCCCCTATGTCGCTGATTCGGAGGATGATGCAGCAGCAACAACACCCGGGACACCAGCTATGAAGAAAATTCATGGACGAGACAGTTGCCAACGACACCACCCCTTGAGATTGAAAGAATTCTGGATACACAGGTAGCTAGGTGCACACGCAGGAAGGAATATCTGTGGTATTTGGTCAAGTGGAATAATCGTCCAATAGAGGACAGTTCATGGCTCAACGGAACGCAGATACAAAAAGCGGGCTATTCTGTTGATGACCTCATGGAACGGAGCCATGACTTTTTACCACCCCGGGAGCCTGATGCAGGAGCATCCAACTCCGAGGAGACACATAACAGTTGACTGACTCACGGAAGAAGAACAGAAACAAGACAAAGATTCCGGGCTTGGGTGGACAGGTCATTAAGTTGGTTGTTGTCTTTTTCTTTTAATTATTGTTTGCTTCATTTTATTTTAGAACATTTTTTAATTACAAGTTGTTTAGCTTAGGAGATGAATAGTGTTTAGTTAAATCTTTGTTAAAAGAAACTAGATGACAATTACAGAATTCAGGTTGAAGAGTTCAACTGAAATAGGGGAAGCAGTTATGCTCTCATGTAATTTAAAAACAGAAAAGGATAGAACAAGAAGAGAGACCCCTTCAGCAGGAGAGTAACAGACAGCAAGACGAAAAACCCCTGTAACAGAATCATACTATTTGTAAATGAAATAATCTACCGCTGATATTTTTCAAAAAAAAAACTCTCCTGGAACAAGAAAAGACAGATACATTTCCTCTGAAAAGAAGCAAAACTGTCTGTTTAAAGAACCACTGTCACACTAATATATTGATACTGTTTTCTGTATTAGCGTTCACTGCAAGTAGGCTATAACAGGCATACTGTAACTTATTCGATTGATATTATTTGCTTAAGCATCCATTTTGAGTTATACACAGCAAGCATACGAATGTGATACGAAATATTGAGTACAAACTAGAATTTAGAAGACAGCAAAGAGAAGGCGCTGCTACAGGGAGCTAACCCACACGAAAGAGCGGATTGACAACCAACGATATCACAATAAACCAGGTAACAAGCATATCAACTTAAATGTTTTTCATAAGATTTGTAAATGTTGGAGATAAAGTATACAGGAGTTTTATGTAATGTAACTTTTATGAACAAAACGCACCATAAGTTCTCTGAGCATAGAACGCTCACCGAACCACTGTCCTCCGATAATTAAAGTCATTACAAGAAACAAGAAAGGCAACCAAAAAGACTCAAGGAACCCAAGCAACAAAGACGGACTAGGTCGATTACAGGTCGAAACGACGGTTATTATACACATACCAGACCTCAGAAAAAGAAACAGTTTAATATAGTTCGTGTACAATCCAAAAGCGTGAGCATTAAATACAAAAACCCACAGATTGTTCACTAATCTAACAAACGGGCCGAGCTGGACAAGACCCTACCCGTTACAACAAGTTGAAAGGGGTTTTGGGTTGCCTCCAGAACGCACAGAGAGCGTGAACCCACGACGGCCAACCATCCGAGCAACCTGCAACAACAAAATAGACGTAGTTTAGCGCCTGAGACAGGAAAATGATAAGGAACTTCTGTAAACGAAAAGACACAGTTGCATTGGGTATTTACCTGAGTTGGACGGGCAGCATTGTAAAAAACCCGACACCCATAACCTGAAGAGCAAAGGAGCGAACCTGTTAGACTCTGGAAGAGGTGGAGAAGCAGGGTTTAACATCGAACTAGAACTTACCTTGAATCCGGATTGAAGCGGAACGATTAGCTGAGCTCGGGACTGAGAGGAACCTGTCATAATAGCAAAAGGGTAGCAGGAGGTCGGAGGCACCAGAAGAACCCAGCCTCGGAGTGAGGAGCAGAGGCGCAAAGAAACCCTCGCAGAGCAGAACAAAGAACTTCGCACAGTGAAAATGAAATGGCAAGTGAACTAGGGTTGGCTGTCAAAAGGCGGGAGTAAGTCAAGGCTTGAAACCGGCAGGTGTGAGTTGGTAACCTGTACCACAAGTAAACCATCCGAAATATCCCGAACCTGTACAAACCGCGTTATCTCAACGTTTATTCGCATTAACCTTTGTACGGTGGACACAGTGTCGACACGTGGAAAAGGGCTGGGCCATCAAAATGCACAATGTCCACAAGTTCCTCCATCACATATTCTAAAATTTTGACCACAACAATTTATTTTTTAGATTCTTCACCTGTTTCGTTTGTATTTTAACTCACTCAAAATTGCAAGGCCTTCTCCTCTCTCTGATACCCATTTAATGTTTCCTCCTCCGATGATCTAAATGGAGTCTATCTAAACCAGGAAATTTATGCTTCTTTTCAAGCATATGTATGAATGATGTATATAGTGGATGGTGTTTATTAAAAATATATATCTTAAAAATGTTTTTATTATAATATTATATTTTTTAAATTACTATGTTCTTTTTAAATGTTTATATGTAGGTGGTGTAAATGGTAGATAGTGTTATTAATCTATATTTTAATTGTTAAAAAGTATCTAGTTTTTCATTGATATTTTAATTGTTAAAAGTATTTATTTCTTCATTAATTGTTAAAAAGTACCTATTTCGTCATTCCCTCCCTTTTTTTATTCATTGTTATCTAGGTTTGATGATTTCTTCATTACAATTTTATTTAAAGCAATGGGTAAGGAAAAATGAAAAAAGTGGATTCAAAATCTATGGTATATAGTGCAGATATGTTAGTGTTTTTTATAACTATCCCCTAACATTCAAGGTTGAGTGGAGGAAATGGTAGATAAGACACTATTTGGAAGAGGTGTTGGAACAAGAACTGGACCATGCAATGTGTTTCTGCATGGGTGAGGCAATGTGCCATTAAGACCTAAATGAACTCATAAGAAAGTTCAATCTTTGAAACAATAATGGTGTTTGAGTCTTTGGGAAATAGAGATATCCTCACAAAGTCTCATTGATCTAAAATTGAATATTGAATAATCCATTCATTATATTAAAGTTTCGTTTCCAATTTATAAGTATTTTTGGTATTCTGAATCATTGGGAACACGAGCTTTGTTAGGTTTTTGTTCCATTTTGGTTTTTTACTAGATGTCGTTGTTGGTCACAAGCAAGGGAGCGGAGTCGCCATCTCTTTTAGGATACCAAGGTTAGAGGATGTCGTGATTACTCTCATCCATGGTGACAGAGGAGGATTATCTTGGATTCTGCATTCTGGGTATCGACAAACTTTTCGTCACAGTGAAGTTAAGGGCCAGGAAGGATCGAGATGGTTTGGTTCCATGGAAGTATCCATCGAAAATTTTAGGGGTGAACCTTAGACCAATGGCGAAATTTAAGGGATTTTATATCTTGGAGGGGCGAATTTTTTATATTACATCCTTTTTCTATTGTTTGCCCAAAAATTATTTTTAAAAAATAAATATTTAT
>APFE030050336.1:15085-28502 GCA_000404065.3 Pinus taeda
TTTCCATTTACTTCATCCACCCAGCTGTCAAATCATTGCATATTAGTCTAAAAAGAGCTTATGAAATGGTTTCCTAACTATGTTTATGACTGTTGTTTGATTTAGATTTTTTGTTCAAACAGCTGCGGAAACTTGTCACTTTCCACAGCCAGCCCAAGTTTCTGCAGCCATTTTGTCAAAGGCTATGTTACAGGTGTCCAATGGAGAAATCGGCCACATGGGCAGGATGCAAGTGACGTGTACATGGAGTGTGTCCATTCAGATCAGCCAAATCACTCATAAACGGTCATGGTCAACGACGGTCAAAGGAAGGGCCAAATGAGGAATTTTGCGGTGGCACGCCTCTGTTTTTCCCACGTGAAGGTTTGCATGGCACGATCCTTAGTTTCTGGAGGTACTGGCACAACTGTCGATCAGCCCGTGAACTGAATCGAGCAACCACCACTCCATGGATTCAACTGCCATAATGACCATAACGCTAGATCTCAGGCCGTGGAGATTTACGTGTCTCTTGGCAGCATAAAATCTAGGAATTAATTGCAAGCATTTTCACTTATAAATAATGCGTTGATATACGCTGGATAGTTAGTTTTTGAGATGTAATTTTGACTGTTGTTATAAGCCCACTGCACTGCACTTTACTTTGTTTTATTACTGCACTTTAATATATGAGAAGACAACATTCCTGAATTCGATTTGTGACTAAGTAATTGGCTGGCCGAGGTTATAGAGGGCCCCTGTACACCAAAGCTTTGTATAGTTTCTTACTTGATTTCATTTACTGTTTTTATAATCATTACTTGTATATATTTTGTGCTGTTTTGATGTTCATTGCTGTCCATATTTCCTTTATGTTTTTTTTCCATAACTATTAGCTGATCAGTGCTTCTTTTACAGGTTTTTGTAGGCAGCCCGGGCAAATTTACATATTTTTGATAACTACTGACATGAGATCATCTTGTCCTTTCTGCTAATTTTCATTTACTAAGTTTAATTCCAGCATTGTCATTTCTTTCAAGTTTTGTTTTGCTTAATTATTTTTCTGCCATTTAGACATCATATTACTTACCTGTTTATGATTTCATTTCTATAGCTAAGCGACTCAATTAGTAAGGAATCAGAATATTACTTGTTGTAGTATGATTTAGTTTGCTTTCCTGCAAGTTAGAGATTGAATTACTTATGTCATTTTCAAGAGCTGAAATATGAATGAGTAGTTAAATCTTAGTTTCCTTTTATGCAATTTAATTTCCTGCAATTTAGATATCATAATACTCAGCTTGTTTATGATTACTTCCTATAGCCGGAGTGAGTCGAAAGGTGAAGGGTCAGAGTATGGGTTGAAGTAGTGTGATTTAGTTTGCTTTGCTTTCAGTCTTTGAGTTGCTTTAAGTTCAATTTTTATTTTCTTTTTCATACAGCAATAAGGATACTGGGCCATTGTCACTAGTTCATTGTTTTGGTGCATTTACTTCTTTTTGAGAATTGAATTCATTACAGTCAGTTTTGAAACCTTCTTTTTTGGAGAACTTTTAAGTTTGAAAAATCATTGTAGAAATCACCATTACCATTCATACTTAATTTTCAATTTCTCCATCTCACACTAGGGAATCCACAGAAGATAAACCCAAAAACAAACTAAAAACTCAAAAACGACAAAAGACTAAGAAAAAGGTTATCTTGCACATACAATGCACTTCACTTCATCAGTTTATGACTCCCGGATTGACATTTTAATAGCAATTTAGGACATACTAAATTGACCAAACAATCTGTATATCCCATGAGTTGGATTTCATTACTAGTATACTAGAGACAATGATGTATAGTTCCATGCAGATATCTTAGGATATGCTTGGCTACAATCCAATGATCATGTTTTGGCTTCATCTGAAATTGACTGAGGAAATTTACTGCAAAACAAATGTCTGGTCTCGTATTTATCAGATACATCAAGGACCCAATCAACTGTCTGTAGCAAGTAGGATCCACTAGACTAGATTCTGAATTCCTCAACCTCTTTAGATTGGTAATCATTGGAGTCATCATAGGCTTGCTATCCATCATGCTAAGCTTCTAAAGTATCTTGGTCACATATTTACCTTGACCAAGATATATTTCACCTGGCTTTTTCCATACTTCTAGTCCTAAGTAATAGTGCATAATCCCAAGATCCTTCATATCGAACTCGACTGTTAAATGGTTCTTGCATTTTTGAATTTCATGATCTACACCTATGACTAGTATGTGATCCACATACAAGAGTATGATGATTGGTTCACCCTCGACTACCTTGATATATAGGTTAGTATCTGCAGTACTCTTGGTAAAACCAAGCCCGAAGAGGTATGTATCCATTCTTGCATACCAAGCTCTAGGTGCTTGTTGTAATCCATATAGAGTTTTTTTCAAACCTGAAGACCTGAGTCTCCCTATTATTTATTTCAAATCCTTGAGGTTGCTCAATGTAAACCTCCTCATCAATGGTCCCATTTAGGAAATTTATCTTAACATCCATTTGATGGATGTTGCATCCCATAGTAGCAGCCAACTAAACAAGCCATCTTATTGTTGTATATCTAGCTGTGGGAGCAAAGGTTTCCTCATAATCAATACCTTCTTTCTATGAGAGGCCTCTTGCTACAAACTTTGCTTTGTATTTATCAATACTCACATTTGCAGCATGCTTTATCTTGTAAATCCATTTTGAAGTGATTATAGATTTGTCATTTTGCCTAGGGACAATCTCGTAAACATCATTCTTCATTATGGATTGGTATTCTTCCTACATTGTGTTCCTCCATTCTTGATGTTCAGTGGCATCTTCATAGGAGGAAAGTTATGCTTCAATAAGATTTGTTATATATGCATCATACTCAAAATACCTTTTCAGTATTTTACTTTCTTTGAAGGTCCCTGATGTTGTATGTCCCTCTGGTTCTTGCAGAGTAGTTCTCAACCAAGTAGGCCTCTTTCGATTTTCTAGAACAATTACTTGTTGTATAGGCTCACTCGAACCTTCAACATCTTAAGCAGATGTTCGATCTTGACCATCATTTTCCCTTGAGATATTCTCAAAGATAAATATTTATTCGTCATGAGAGTTAACCAAACATCCTTTGATTTCTTGTAAGATATGCTTTCATCAAAGATGACATCCTTTCTTACTTCAATTCGACGATCCTCCTTAATATAGATTCTATATGCCTTTGATGAAGCACTATACCCAACAAAGATTCCCTTTAGACTGGTAGGATCCAACTTCTTTATCTTATCCTTAGGTATATGAATATACACAAGACACCCAAATATTCGAAGGTGATCCACATTTGGCTTATTTCCCATAAATGCTTCTTCCAGAGTCATGTTGTGGAGGATTTTGTGAGAACTTTGGTTCTGCAAATACACAGCTTACATACATGCTCCTCCCCATAGGAATTTAGGTCTTGATCATGTAGCATGGCCCTAACACATTCTTCAATAGTTCTATTCTTCCTTTTAGCCATGCGATTCTATTGAGGATTATAGGGAATGATAAGCTCCCTCTTGATCCTAGCTTCCTTGCAGAAATCTATCATCTCTTTGGGTATGTATCCTTAGAGTCTTGATATTTCACTCGGCTAGGTTCTATGCTTCATTCTTGAACTATTGAAACTTTTTTAATACCTATTCCTTGTTCTTGAGAAGGTATAATCAAGTCTTCCTTGAGAAATCATCAATGAAGGTTACATAATATTGATGCCCACCAAGAGACTTAATTTCCATAGGTCCACATCCATATGAATGTATGAGATCTAAAACTTCCTTAGATCTGGTATCACTTCTTGCAAATGACTTATTTATGTTCTTTCCTAAAGCACATCCCTTGTAGGTCCCTTCATGTTCTTCTTTCGACTCGGGGATGTCATTGACCATTTGACTTAGATATGGAAAAATATTATAATGAAGGTGTCCATACCTTCTATGCCATAGTTTGGAAGGACTCACATCCAAGTGGACTAGGGCATGAGATAGAGGTGTAAAAAGTTTATATAATGTCCCCTCACAAATCCCAATTACCCTAACATCATCAATACTACGTACCTTACCCCAAACCAAAACCTTGCCATCAACAAAAGCAGCTCTATCACCCTTATCCTCTAGACAAGAAATAGAAACTAAGTTTTATTCAAACCTGGAACATTTATAATATTGTTGAGGTGAATACTTCCATCAGACTCGAGCTCCAATGAAGTAGATCCAATCCTTTTCACTAGATAGCTCTTCTTGTCTCCAAGTTTGATTGAATGAGATGAGTTACACTTAGATAGGATTTGAAGTTGATTGTATTCTTCCATCATATGTCTGGAGGAACCACTGTTAATAACCCATTTATTCTCGTACTTAAAAGTTTAAGATAAAGCAGAGAACAAACTTCCATCTACTACTTCATTTGTGAGCTTGGAGATGATCTTCAATAAACAATCCTTGATAGATGTAGCGAGATTTCCAAGAAACTTGAAACCCTTCCTTATAACATTTTCCATAATGCCAACTAAGATATGATCTTCAGTCTCCTTCTTGCACCTTAGTTCTGATACCATGTTGGAAAATGAAGAGACTTGTGCATTATAGATGATTTTTCTTAACTTGATAATTACTTGTGATATGTGTTGGCCCTTTATTACTTTATTAGATCTTTGTTCATCAAGTATTACCAAAACAATGAAGATCACAATAAGACAAAATACACAAGATATAGGCTCCAAGCTAGAGGAAAACCCAAAAAAATGCTTCTCTTCTTCTTTAGAATCTACTTACAAAGAGACTTCCAAGACCCAAAGACCAAAGCCAACAACCCTACCAAACACCAAGTCATTCCCCAACAAGATCTTCTCTAAAGAAACTTCCAAACTTTGACCTATTTCAACTTCGTCCCAGAATTTCAGCCCTGTAGCTGCAACTTCACAAAAACCCTAGCTTCACACGTGTGGAAAGAGAGAGAGAGATTTAGCCCAATAAATTTCAGTTTTCCCTTCCTTCCTTTGTCCTTCTAGCTCTTCTTCTTCTTTTCTATTGTGGATCAAACTTGACTTGATTGAGTGTCTCAAATGAGGTTGAGCTCCTTGTATTTATAGCCTCCTTGAGGGTCGAAAAACCCCTCCTTTAGGCTGACTTGATCTTGCTCTTGGGCCGACTTGATATTGGGATCCAAAATCACTTTTTTCTTGATAAAATAAATATCCTTCTTTATTATAATAAGTCCAAATGGGACTATGACACATGATGACTAATACTCTTTGTCCAAAAAAGACCTAGAAAACCTAAAATCATGAAGAGCATGCTTTTGACTCAAACTTGAGTATGAAACCCATACTCCAAAAATAAAAATTTAATTTATCTTTATTTATTTTATTTCTTTATAAATAATATACAATGTCAATATTACATCTAAGTTATTATTAAGACCGAACCTAGTTATAATTTTCAACTCCACCTTCTCCTCACGGCGCCTTGTGATTGCTAATAATGACTTGATGCTTTGTTGAACATAGAATAACTTGATTGGTCTTTATCCTCTTTGGGATCTCTTTGTTTCACCTATAATGCTCTTGCATCAAACTCAACAAGTTAATTGAAAATCATGTCTTCATGCCACAGTCACACAACATCTTCAACCTTTGTTACTATTATCATTTTGGTGCAATTTCTTCCAGCTTCTCTCTTTGTTATCCTTTTTCCTCTTCTTCATACTACAACTCTCTCTCTTTCAAACTCTCATCACCCTAACAAATCTATCTAGTCATCTCTCGCTATAGTTGCTTCACGTGAAACTCTACTCAACGATCTCTAACTTGTTGGAGTTATTCCCACACAACTATACCCAATATTTCTTTCATGTTGAGGCTACTTTTCACAACTCTACCCAAAATTCTTCTCACATATCCGAGTTTTCTCTAGCGCAACTCCTACCCAACACAATTCACTTTCATTGGCATTGTCTTCAAATGTCTTCTAACTAATGAGGATCATCTTCTGTTACCCAAGATTGGAACCCATGGTCTACTTATTTCATTTCCTTATTTTTTGTTTGGACTACATTATGTTCCTTTCACTCTATCTTCTTCATGGTTGAGCACTCTCTTCTTCAAATATTCTTCAATATCTTCCTAGTAATACCACTAAAGTTGTGGTTTCCTACTTGACAACTCTTCCCAATAGCTACTTATGTTGGAGTTGCCTCTCTTCCTTCTTCTGGACATCTCTACCCAATAATCTCACTCTTTTGTTAGAATTTCCATCCATATGTAGGTTGTCAAACCAATGCTAATACTATATAGTTTTTACACGTTGCTTATTTAGTATTCAACTTGCACAATAGTAGGGTAGATTTGTATGCATGTTAGTGTGCTCTTGCATATCCATCTTCTTAGTTTTCCTACATATAGCAGAGGGAGAAGAAAGTGATGACACAACACTAGTTTGCCGTGGGAGGTATATAGCAGTTATATAGAAAGTGAGTAAATGTGCATGCACCAACCTCATCCTTATCCCAATTTTAAAACTAATTTTAAATTTAGCTTTCAATTATCTAGAGTTTACCTTTTTCCAATTGTAACATTAATTTACCATTAAGAGAGAAGGGCACAAATCCCTAGGATAGCTAGGGAAATTGCATGAGAGTTTTATATTTCTAGATGAGGTGTCAATCTTTTGAAGGAAGCAATAGGTTTGCATGGTGCAATTTATCTCCAATAGGAGGTATAATTTTATTGGCTCATATATTTGTGCAAGAGGGTGCACTAGTTGAGGTTATTAGCATTATGTTTGACTCTCAGTGAGTGGGGGTGCTTCATGCTTGTGTCTAGAAACATTTTAGTTTCTTCATCCTCTCATTCTATAGAGAATACCTAGGTCACACTAGTGTGTTGGTTAGAATTTTTTAGTATTGAGCTATATCAATGTAATTTTCTTCCTTCGATATATGTTGTTCATATTTTCTATGAATATGTGTTTGTAAATTAACACAACTCAAATTTGTTTTTTTTTCAAAAACCTACCTTTAAGTTCTATTGTATCTGAGTGCAAAATCTTCTTACTATGGTCTAAAATTTGACATGGTATCAAAATCCATTCATTGAAATCCTTTAGATACATGTATGGAATATGTCATTGCATGCGAGAGAGAGTTGTCAAAGGGTTTCAATGGGAGTGATACCAAAGCTTCAATGGGTGAAGTAGATATGGACCTACGATAGGTTGTCGGGTGAGATGCACAAGATCTTCCTATAATTAGAAGATTTTTATTGACTTGAGATACATGATTTTCACCTAGGATAGGTCATAGATCTTATTTATATTAAGGCTTATCTATTTGTTCAAGTGTGATTTTAGGGTTTGCAGCAAAGGCCACTTTCAATCTCCAAGAGGGACACATGTTGGACGACACTTCCAACTTTGTACTATGGAAGTGCAGGATGTGAAATATCTTGGAGGAAGTTGAAATTATGATGTCTTGTGCATAAGTAGTTCAAACCTCCCATTGGTCCCGAGGACTCAATGGAACATACAAAGAAATCAACCAAGGCAAAGCAAATCATCCTTGATTTGATGAAGGATCACTCAATTCCTCACATCACATAAAAGAAGATGGTGAAGGAAATACATGATGCTTTGGTCACTTTGTACAAAATGTTGTGAATTATCATGTAAAATTCTTATGAAGAACAATCTCATTGGTACCTTTATGAACAAGACTAAAACTATTGAATATCACAAAGTTGAGAGATCAACTCACCACCATTGGAGAGAAAGTTGATGAGAGTGAACTTAGTATGGATAATTTTGAAGGACCACTTTACACAATGAACTTAGTATGGGACCACTTTACACAGTGTATTTGTGCTCATGAGAAGATATTCACTTTTGAGAAACTGTGGGATGACTTTGTTAGAGAGGAGACAATATTAGAGAGAGTTTCAACCAATTTTGAGGAAGTTGAAGTCCTAGCCCTCATCAAGAAACGTGATTAAAGAAGGAAAGAGGGGATGATCTAGGAAGGGTCAGAAGAAGGAAGACTTGGGATTTTCAAACCATGGGGAGAAATACTTGAGCTGGCATGTGAATTGTTTTAAGTGCCACAATTTCGGTCAATGTGCCTCTTATTGTCTTGAGAAGAAGAGAAGGATAAACAACAATAGAATAGAAATAGTTTATATGTAAGGCCAGGAGATAACTCCTCAAATGGATTGTGTTTATTCATTAAGATTACTCATGGTTATATACATGAGGGAGTGAATCTTGGACTTCACCTCTCGATGACCCTTCATTTTCCATTATTTACTATTTACATTATTTACAAGTGTTCACTCAATCCCAATGATTAGGTGTCAACATTCCCCCCCTTAATCTGAAGGGATATTGGTGAGTCCAAGCATCGTTCTGAATTTTTCAAACTTTTCTCTTCCAAACGCTCTGGTGAAGATGTCTGCAATCTGCTCATTAGTGGAACAATGGCATAGATGGATTGTCTTGGCCTCAACATGATGTTGAATCAGATGGTATTTTGTATTGATGTGTTTCGTTCGATCATGGAACTTTGGGTTCTTTGCCAACTTTATTGTGGATTTGTTGTTAATCATGAGTGGAGTTGAATGTACTTGTTTTCCTTGTAAATCTTCCAGAATTTTCCCGAGCCACACAATTTATTTTGTTGCCTTAGCTGCTACCACATATTCTACCTCTGTTGTGGAATTTGTTGGAATTGATTGTTTGTGTGGTCTCTAAGAGACAACTCCTAATCCAAGACTCATAACATAACCTGAAGTAAATACTCTAGTTTCTTTGTCTCCATCAAAGTCTGAATCAAAATATCCAATCAAGCTGAAGTCGCTCACCTGTGTGTACTTGAGTCCAAAGTCTTGGGTTCCCTTTAAATAATTTAGAACTGTTTTTGCAGTAGACCAATGTCCCTCACACGGTTTTGCATAAACCTAAAGAGGATTCCAACAACAAACAAAATGTCTGGTCTGGTAGTAGTCAAGTAGTTGAGACTTCCAAACCACTGTCTATACTTTGTTGCATTCTCAAATTATTTTCCTTCAATGGATGCGAGCTTTAAGTTTTGTTTCATTGGAGTAGTCAAAAGATTTCACTCATCCATGCCAAACATGTTCAACATATCTCCAATGTACTTCTTTTGAGAGATGAATATAGACTTCAGATGTTGAGTTACTTCAATACCAAGATAGTAGTGAAAATATCTCAAGTTAATCATTTCAAAACCTTTCATCAATTCATTCTTTATGGATGCAATGTAGCTCTCATTGTTCCTTATCATGAAAAAATCATCTACATATACCACAAGATATACAACTGTTTTGCCAACTTTCTTGACAAACAAAGTTGCATCATCAAAATCATAATGTTTGAAGTTGAGTTTCAGAAGATGCTCAGTTAACTTTCCATACCAGGCTCACGATGCTTGCTTGAGGCCATACGAGGATTTCACAAGTTTGCATACTTTATGTTCATGTGCTTTCACAACAAATCCTTCAGACTGGGACATAAAAACATTCTCTTTCGGATCTCCATTCAAGAAAGAAGTTTTTACATCCATTTGATGGAATTTCCAACCATTCTGAGATGTTAAGGTTAAGAGTGTCCGGATGGTAGCCCATTTTGCTCTGGGGGGGATTTCTCCTCATAATCGAACCCTTCCTTATGTGCAAAACCTTTTTCCACAAGCTTGGCTTTGTGCTTGTCAAGTGAGATATCAACTTTATACTTGTTCTTGTAGACCCATTTGCATCCAATTGGTTTGGTTCCCAATGGAGGATAAACCAGATTCCAAGTGAGATTCCTTTTCAAGGCATCATACTCCTTTTGCATCACTTCTTTCCATTCATCATGAGAAGCGGTTTCTTTGAAGGAATTTGGTTCAAAATCTGTAGATAAGTTCAGTTCACAATCATATGAAACATCCATATCAATAGGTAAACCAGAATCATCTACATCACCTCCATTTTTCCTAGTTGAATTTCATGTTCCTGTCTTTCCAACCTCATAAGGATGAACACTTTCAAGTCTCTTTGTCAACCACTTTGGGGGACCTTTCTGAGATGGTCCAGGTTGCTCAGTTGATTGAGTTGGGACTGAATCAAGAATGAGTCTCCCAATTCTGTCAATCACATCACACAAAGTATCATTAGTGGTTGGAGTTTTGTTGAGACAAATGAATTACCTATCATTTAATTGTCAATCCGGGGGTTTCGTAAAACTTGCGAATCATGCGTGCACTATATATGCTAGAAATTAACTTTCAATTTAGATCAATCTAACTATGAAACCAAATTCACCTATTCTAATTCAACACTCAATTCAAAATAAATTATAGTACAATTATATTACAGCTCGCAGAATTGAAATCTTAATCTTTCAATCTTTCAGGAACTGAAAAGCACACCACTCTTTCAGAAATGAAAAAAAAACAACCATTCTTAACCTCTCACACAGGAAAAGATATGAAAACAAATAAAAACAAGTGCTCTTAACTTCTAGGTAGAAAGAAAGTAGAAACAATCACTCTTAACCTCTCACACAGGAAAATATATGAAAGAAAATAAAAACAATTGCTCTTAACTTCTAGGTAGAGAGAAAATAGAAACAATCACTCTTAACCTTTCACACAAGAAAAGATATGAAATAAATAAATCTTACTATATGAAAGCAATAAATCTAAGTCTATGAAAAATAATAAATCTCACACATTGTTGGTCGCCAATCCAAAAGCATGAGAGATGGAAAGTTGAGAGGCTCCAAATGCAAGAATAACCAAATCAAAGTGATCATCACTTATGAGCATGAGCCAAATCCAAATTCTATATTCAAAACATGAGCATTTCCCCAACTTTACACATGCCTTCCAAAGGAGAAGGCTCTCCTATTTATACAAACATAAGAAGCTACCTCATTAATGGAGGTCCATTATTCTCTCCCTAGATCCCTAGAAAATCTCAGAGTTAGAACTCAAATAGGTAATGATGAGACACATATCCTCTTTGACCTTTATCAAAATCTTCTTCCATATCTTGAAGATAATTTGAATTTTAGTATTGGAGGCCACATAAGGGTGCCTTCGAAGCTTCTCAATGACCTATACATGTCATGAAACTCAAGCCACTTTTAAGTATTAGCAAGTATATCATTTTTCTAAATTTTAACCATTTAATTCACTTATACTACTAGAAATCATTAACTTTTGGAAAACACAAAGGTAACCCATATAATTATGAAAATGGAAGCTAATGAAAGGTTATATGGTTATGGAGTTGCGACATGTGAGTGAAATGTTGGTGATAAAGGTGAAATTGGATGATATTTTGAATACATTTTGGAGACTCTACATTCCCCCCAACTGATGTTATTGCGTATCCTCATGCAATCTACTGCATTGCTTAATCATGATTTACTTTTGAATGAGCTTGGATTATATCATATGTCCTTAAACTTCACATTTGATAGTATTTGACAATTTTATTTCGTTTCGCAAAGTATTCATTGTCATACATTGAATTGCAACATGTTTGGTTGGTTATTGTGTAACAACCAAATCTTAATTAGTATTGGTTCTTGTGTTTCAATACCTTGTTTCTTTTTGTTGGAGCAAGATTCATTAAACATGTTTAAGAATGCATAAATCAGCCATATAATATGCCCATCATTTAGGCATTTATTTGTAAATCACATAACTTTTGAACCATGATGCAATCATAATGATTAGGACAAGTATGTTAGGATGACATGAAGTGAAATGATATGGATGTGATAATAAATGGATGTCCCTTCCCCCCAGCTAAAGGTGTTTATGATTTTTTCAAATGAGAAAGGAAATATGGTGAAGTATTTTCCAAAAATTATAACTTTAGTATTCAAGGAATCCTATGATTAAAAGCTAGAAAATAACATTCCTTTACTTACCTAGCAAGTGGACAAACTGTGCATATGTAGAGAAGTTGTAGCTACTGCTGGATCATGAAATAGAATGTAGAATTTCCTTTGCTTCTTGGTTGCATAAATAGTGGATGAGGTGGTGAAAGTGGATTCTTTATTGTTGCTGCTAAATCTGCTACAAAATGATGAATGATATAGTCTTCACCTACTACAAAACTCGATGGTACAATTCTAGTCATGTGAATGAATGTGTTGTTGTCGAGCACGAAGAGAAGTCATTAGATTACCAACCATTGATGAATGTTGTTAACCAATGTGAGGGAAACTTGCCATTAATGTCAATGAGTTCCAAGGTACCTCAGTACATTTTGCAAAGTGCGAATAGATGAGTTGATGTCGAGCCACTTGCAAGATCTAACGATCAAGGGACATTCATGTATTCCCATGATTGTCAGCGAGAGAACTTGTCATTGATGCATACAAGCTTCAAGGTACTAATAAGGACTCGAGCCCTGAACCTAGATAATGCGCTGATGTCAATAGGCCAAGAATTGTTAGAAGGGAGGCATTATGAATCCCCCATCATCTAATTCCAGTATGAAATAAAGATTTTAGAAGGACTATGAATGAAAATTTTGCAGTGGATCGAGGTTTATTTAATGGAAAGGAAAATGACAAGAGGGTAAACAAGCGAACGGCAAGCAAAAGGACAAATGAACATGTAAGCTAGCTGAATGTCTCTATTAATGGATTAATGAATGAAAATTATGGAAAATGTGAATGAAAAATGTAAATGGAAAATGTGAAGGAAACATGCGACAATTTGCAAGGAAAATGGTGATGATGATGCTTAGTGAAAAATGCTTGGATAGCTTGTGAGTTTGGAGAGGAAAAATGATGGCATTTATGGATGATATGAATGGATTTAATTGGTTCATGTCTCTTGAAATTGGTCGTAGAAAACCAATCGTGCACAATTGGTTTCCTTCAATTCTCCGATTGCCCTGGAACCTGAAAATAAACATGGCACTAACATTGCAATAAAATGTAAGTGTGTTCAAAGAGAAGTGATCAATTTCTTTTTGATACATACGAAAATTTTGCATAATTAACAGGTTCGTGACGTGTTTTCGTTTCAAATGGTTAGTCCAATTTTACAATCACGATAATAAATCCAATTTCTAAAAGAAATGACGATATGCACAAGTAAACAATTTCCTCCATTTATGTTTGAATCGTAGCATTTCATAAAGATAAAGAAATATTATTTGCAAATGCTTAATGATTCCTGCAAAACAATCCTTAATAAAAAAATAAAAAATAAATAAATAGTTCTTCTTCTTTCCTGCATGACGCTTGAAAACGTCATCATTAAACAAACCAATAAAACATGATCATGATTTTCTGATTAGAATGCAGTCTTGACAAATAGATCATTGAGTTAAATACAAAGCTGCAGAATTATGGTTCAGCTGCAGAATTGTTG
>APFE030050336.1:29508-56888 GCA_000404065.3 Pinus taeda
TAACAAACATAACAAAAATCAAACATGACAATTATATACCATTTTATTTAAAAACACTACGTAGCAAAAACATAAATCATAACAAAAAAAACAATGAAATAAAGAAAACGAAATTTGCCATGTATATATAAAATGTTTCCATATGTGAAAAATAATAACATGGCTTTTTTGACCTCAAATCGCGGTGGTAAACCCCCGGCTGTGACAAAAATCAACGACACTCATCAGTTGTTGAAAATATTTCTTCACAGCATCCTCCTTTAATCTTCCATTGGCAAGCTTATTGAAGAGATCTCTACCTCTGACATATCTTCATCTTGCTTGCCATGACCTTGTAAAGTTCAACAATGTTCAAATGCTGAACCAACATGAGAAGAACTGAACTGTGATCCCCACAAACATAACAATCAATAATCTATTCACAGTGTCATCTATTGGTGTCAATTTCCATTCCTCGTTGGGGTGATGGCAACGACATTTGTAGATGTATCCCTAAGGATTGATTTTATATAGAGAGTGATCTCTTAATAGAAATTTTAAAGCACCTGCCCACCAAGATCGAAGGGGTGGTGAAGCGAATCACATTTTCCAAGCTTCGCAACACCATTTTTAGGGAGTCTGCAACAAACAAAATGAAATATGATGCAGAGATCTCATCCCTGTAGAAGTGAGAAATAAGATATGCCTCCCACGACCACAAATAACACACACAATGTAAGGAAATTGTTATTTCATGCCGTTGAGTTTGAATATACTCAGATCTCACTGTGTAGCTCACGTCCTCCTTTGTCACTCCTTTTTACACGTTTTTCTTATGTGGTAGTGAATCCCTGGATTTTAGTGGCAACAGATCACAATCCTGATTTCTTAAACCACCACAGCATCCCAAAATCGGATTTGATCCTTGCATGGCCACAACTGTTGTCTCTATGCATTAATTAAAAATTGTTTTTTCTCACGCAATTTACGAAGTAAGGTTCCAGAGAACCCGAATATCTCCCAATCAGTTACGAATTTGAGAAAATCATTTTGAGTTTTATAAATGACCTCATTCTGAGGAAAACCCACATTTTATTTTTTTGAAATTCGTTTTCATTTGGCCAGAAATCGTGTTTTAAAAATGACGTTTTTAAGTTGTTACGCATTTCCTTTGCTTCGGGTAACTACTTTCAACGCTGGGGGGATTCTGATCAGAATTTCCTCGGTGGCCTCATTGAAGGGTGTAATGTTGAATCACCTTCTCCAAGTATCCTAAAACCCCAAATGAAGTAAAGAAAATCTATATTTCATTACTCGCCCCAGCAGAATGACACAAGAGAAATATGGATATTGGTTTCTGCTATTGAAATAAGAATTTCATTTTCAATCTCAATTCATACGGACGGTCAATATGCATCTGTCTCTATATACTAAAAATGCTTCCACTTTGAATCTTTTATTGGTTATAGAGCGGGGTCAAGCTAGTGCAGGGGAAATGACACATTGGTTGTTAAGTGTGAAGGGCTTGCTAGTTCTCCTTCCATGTTGGTGGTCAACTCATCTTTCGGCAATCAACAGTTTCTTGCTCTAGTATACCATTAGATCATGTTAATAGATTACCGTGCATAATGTTTCAAACGTCTATTTTGGCTAACATTCATGATGTGAGTGCATGAAGAGGTGGTAGTTCTGGGAAAGTAAGACAAATAAAAGGAATAGTTTTCCTACCAAGTGATCCTACAACTAAGTAAAAGAGTAGAATAGGGAAACCTTGTGGATAGATCCAGAGTTGAAGTGGCATTTTCTCTCAGTACATATTGGCGATAGATTACCAATATTATTGGATCGTAATGGCTCTCACGTGGGTGATATGGATCAAATCAGGCTTGGTTGCAGAAACTAATCGTTTCTACAGCTCCTCAAAAAGGGAATAAATATTCAACGATTTAAAGCAGGATCCTTTTTTTTTTTTTCTTCTAATGATGAATTTTGGATTTTGATTTTTACAATGTAAATTGATTTTTTTTTTTTGGCGGGTCGCAATGATAAATGAAGATATAGTAAAAGAGAATTTAATTTTTTTATTATTAATTAATTTCAAACTTACATTTTCCTTATTAATATATATATATATTATATATATAAAATGGTCTTTTATTTTTTATATTAAAATCAAAAACATGAATTTTTTATTGAAATATTTGTTGATGTTAATGAAAAAAATGCAATCAGACTTTTTAAAAAAATGTAATTCACGCTTGATTTTATTTCCCTATTTTATCCTACTTGAAAAATATTTTTTTTTTTTATTTTTATTTTTAAGTATGTGAATGTTTCCAATGGAGCCAATTACGGATTAGACTTTTTAGAATGTTCATATCCAAATTTGTGAAATGTACTTGATTGTGTATGAGGACATGAGAAATCATTTTAACCTTTAGATTTTCCGCAAAGATCTCTTGAAGAACTGATGAATGTCATGGCACAATCACATTTCGATACCATTCCTCAATGTAGTCTTTGTGCTCCAAAGAAAGTTTGATTTGCATTCTTGATCTTTCATCCGTAAATGGTTAGTATCAAAATTTTTGATATATTTTTATAAAAATGATATGTAGCTAAATGATTAATGCATCTACATGCTTTAATCATGCATCTAGAAAACAACTGAAAAAATATGAACTCTAGATTGAAAGCTAGTTCCTATGCACACTTCCCTGGCAACAACGCCAAAATGTTGAGGCAAATTAATTACCTATCATTTAATTGTCAACCCAGGGGTTTCGTAAATCTCGCGAAGCATGCGTGCACTATATATGCTAGACATTAACTTTCAATTTAGATCAATCTAACTACGAAACCAAATAATGAAAAAATCAAATTCACCTATTCTAATTTAGCACTCAATTCAAAAGAAATTAAAGTAAAATTATAGTACAACGCGCAGAATTGAAATCTTAATCTTTCAATCTTGTAGGAACTAAAAAGCACACCCCTATTTCAGAAATGAAAAAAAAAACACTCATTCTTAGCCTCTCACATAGGAATAGATATGAAAGAAAATAAAAACAAATGCTCTTAACTTCTAGGTAGAAAGCAAATAGAAACAATCACTCTTAACCTCTCACATAGGAAAAGATATGAAAGAAAATAAAAACAATTGCTCTTAACTTCTAGGTAGAAAGCAAATAGAAACAATCACTCTTAACCTCTCACACAGGAAAAGATATGAATAAATAAATCTTAATCTATGAAAGCAATAAATCTAAATCTATGAAAAATAATTAATCTCACACATTGCTGGTGACCAATCCAAAAGCATGAGAGATGGAAAGTTGAGAGGCTCCAAATGCAAACATAACCAAATCAAAGTGAACATCACTTATGAGCATGATGCCAAATCCAAATTCTATATTCAAAACATGAGCATTTCCCCAACTTTACACATGCCTTCCAAAGGAGAAGGCTCTCCTATTTATACAAAAACATAAGCTACCTCATTAATGGAGGTCCATTATTTTCTCCCTAGATCCCTAGAAAATCTCATAGAGTTACAACTCAAATAGGTAATGATGAGACACATATCCTCTTTGACCTTTATCCAAATCTTCTTCCATATCTTGAAGATAATTCGAATTTGAGTATTAGAGGCCACATAATGGTGCTTTGGAAGCTTCCAAATGACCTACACATGTCATGAAACTCCAACCACTTTTAAGTATTAGCAAGTATATGCCATTTTTCTAATTTTAACCATTTAATTCACTTATAATACTAGAAATCATTAACTTTTTGAAAACACAAAGGTAACCCATATAATTATGAAAATTGACGCTGATGAAAGGTTATATGGTTATGGAGTTGTGACATGTGAGTGAAATGGTGGCAATAAAGGTGAAAGTGGATGATATTTTGAATACATTTTGGAGACTCTACAAGTTTCATGTGAGGGAGAGAGTGCTTCCGAAAAATATTCCATAGATTGATCCAGTATAGGAAACTCCCCTTCAAGATGTGGAATCTGATTATCAAATTATTGAGATGATTTTGCATGTTTGAATCTATCTAAGCGATCAAGTTTCCACTCAACAACATTGTCAGCTTTGGAAGATTCAAGAAAGATTACATCTCTAGATACAAAAAACTTGTTATTAACTTCATCATAGGGATGATATTCTTTGGAGATATTTGAATACCCCAAGAAGATACAATTACGACTCCTTGCACCAAGTTTGTTTCTATGTACCTTGGGTATCAAGGCATAACAGGTGGAATCAAAGACCCTGAGATGCTTTACCAAAGGAATGTGGCCATACCACATTTCATAAGGAGTCTTATTTCTACTAGCATTAGATGGACATCTATTCTTTACATATATAGCAGATAGAACTGCATTAGCCCAAAGCATCAATTTTACATTCTTGAAAAACATCATGGAACGTACCATATTTAAGATTGTCCTATTCATTCTTTGAGCTACTTTGTTCTGTTGGGGATTATAAGGCATAGTTGTTCGATATTTAATCCCATGTTGGCGAAGATAGTTTTCAGATTCATTTGAAGTGGATTATTTTCCATTATCAGTGTGAATAAATCCAATATGATATTGTGCATAGTTTTCAATCCATGTATGAAAGTTCTTAAATGTTTGAAAAGCGCCAAATTTGTTCTTCAATAAGTAAACCCAACACATTCTAGTGTAGTCATCAAGAAATGTCATCATATATTTATTTCCATTTGCAGAAGGAACATCCATTGGACTGCATAAATGTAAATGAATGAGTTCAAGTTTTCTATGTGTTCTAGAATGTGAATCATGAAAATATTTTTTGCTATGCTTTCCTAGAATACAAGAATCACATTGCTTAAGTTTCCTAGGAATTGTAGGCAAACCAGTAACACCATTTTTCTTCAACAAGTGAAGATTGTCATAGTTCAAGTGTCCAAATCTAGCATGCCATAAAAGACTTGATGGAAATGTACCTTCATCATAATGAGAACTATATGAGAAATTTTGTGCACAAGTAGAGGTACGTTGTAGCTTTAGAAGTCTCACTTTTATCCCCATCACGTTGCAGCTTCAGAAGTCTTTCTTCTTCTATCCCCATCATGACAAGTAAGTGATCTGATGCTTTTCTCACCTCAACCTTGCTATCAAACATGTGAATGGAGTGTCTTCGCTAGAATATGTGGACCAAGGAAAACAAGTTTCTCCTCAACTGTGAGAGATATAAAACATCATGCAGAAGAAAGTCCCAAAGACCAGGCGATTTGAGCATGATTGTGCCAAGCCTTGATGGCTTGAGTTTTGATTTGTCTGCAAAGTATATTGCTCCATCAACATTGTCAGTACATTCTTCAAAATAATCTCTTATAAAAGTCATGTGGCAAGTTGCTCCTGAATCAAGAAACCAATCATTTTTCCAAGAAGCAAGTGAAGCATTAAACAAGTCTTCATTTACTCCAATATTACAATGTGCCACAACATAGTGAGCGAATTCATGTGCTTTACCTTGCTCTTTATCACTGGTTTTACCTTTGGCTTGATTTATTTTGTACTCAATTTTGTCCCAAGGCAACTTGCATGTGGATGCATCATGTGATCCATCTCTATTGCAACGTATGCAATGAAGATCAAACTTTTCTCCTTGAGAGTGTCTGCCCCCCTGCATCTGAAATTACTTCTTCCTCTTCCTCTTCCTATTCGACCACCTCTTCCTCTGGAAGAATCTTGAGCATGATTCTTCTCTCTATGTGCAAGACACGCAACTTCTTCAAAATACTGAGGAGTTGTCTTCTTTCGAAAATCTTTCTCTCTCTCAGCAAATTTATTCACAAGGGAGTGAAAGGTAACCTCTTTGAGGTTTCCATTTGCTTGCAAGGACTCAAGATAATTTCAATAAGTAGGATAAAGTGCCTTGACAAAAGCTATTAGAGGAATGTCTAGTTCAACACTAGTGACTTTGATATCATGCATAATAGATTTTACTTCTGATGCTAGAGCAAGAGGATCATCATTTTGTAATTCAATACTACACAATTTAATCATCAATTGGACAACTTCAACCGTAGAGTGTGAGTCATAGAGTTCCTTCAACTTCTGTAAGGCTTCAAAAGAATTTGAAAATGGTGAAATATGATGACTCACCTCTTCATTTACAAATGCTGCAATCAAGGCATAGGCCTTGCTGTTCTTGATTTCCCAAATGGTGAATTCCTTGTCTGAGGTAGGCTTTGCAGGTTCATTATCTCCTTCTCCTATACAAACTCCTTTCCACAACTCATTGAAAATGAGAGTGTGTTTGATCTTCCGAGATCACTTAGGATAGTTCTCCTTCCCAAGTGAGAACCACTCCCACAATAGATATCAATGAATGAATTTTAAAATCTATGTACTGTAAAAAAATACCTATTCTGCGAATAGACTATAAGAAATTGCGCCTCTGCTGATAATATACTGTGAAAAAATTCACTTCTATTCTGATGTATTTTTATTTTTATTTTTGGACAGAGTTATTATGTGGGGAAGGGTTATGGGGAGGGGAATATATGAGGGAGGAGAGTTCAGGCCACATAGTAATATATAAAAAAATGAAATGCCAGGGCCGTGTTATATAAAAAATGCATGTATTAAAAAATATGTCTGGCATGCGTTATATCATAAAACACATGTATTAAAAAATAGAGTTATGTTATTTGGGCCAGGAAACAGTGTGGACCAAATACAACAGATATGGAGAGAGCGTAGACAATGTATAGGGGAAGTATTTGGGGGAGGTAGTGAGCGTAGACAACGTGATATGGAGAGAGAGTAGACAACATATAGGGGACAACATATATGTCTATAATGAGGCAGCGTATAGGATAGTGTGATGTGGTCTATAGCGATGGACTCCACTTTGTCAAATTAAAACAATGAAATTATTGAGGCGGCTCACTGTATAGCTGCATATGGAAACTAAAAATACTTTTAGAATGAAGTTTGCGCTCCAACTAGTTGCCTACATCATTGCTAAGGCATTTGCAACAACATTCAAACATACATATTTACATAAAAGTAATTCTCTCGGTTAAGATGGAAGCACTCTATTTAATTCCACCCATTCTTACCTCCAAATCAGAGCCTCCCCCATTGTTTAGTGGAATGACCAGATTGTATATCAGTTTGACATGCCCTTTTGGAGTGCGAGAGTATAGGAGGCTGAGGGGTCGAGCGATGTGAAGTTAGCACTGTTGAATGCAGTCGAAGTGTGGTAGAGAGAAGTGTTGATAGTCAACGAGTGGATTGTTCAACACATATTGTTTGAGCGTTCAAGGATAGAGGTTTGAGCGTTCAAGGACAGAGGCCAGGACAGTGGACTATATTAACAACCGGCATATGGAGGAGGGGAAACGTATAGAGGAGGGGCCATGTGAGGACAGAGAGCATACCTTTCACCGAACACATGTTATTTATGCATTCAATAAAACTAACGCAGATGAAAAAGAATATGGCAGACTGCAGAAATGGAAGAAGGGAGTTACAAGGGCAAAAAAAAACTAAAAAATGGAGTTGGATCTGATACCATATTAGGCTAGGAGGTAACTCCTCAAATGAATTGTGTTTATTCATTTACTCATGGTTATATACATGAGGGAGTGACTCTTGGGCTTCACCTCCCGATGACTCTTCATTTTCCATTATTTACTATTTACATTATTTACAAGTGTTCACCCAATCCCAATGATTAGGTGTCAACTGGAGTGCAATAGCTTCTGTAGAAGTAGATAAATTTTGGAGACAACTTCTCCATGGTATTGTGTTTTTCTACAAACATTGTTTCTAGTGTCAAGTGGAATGTGCATAATGGAGATTCTGGACACATGATAACCAACACATCAACTTTATTTAGACTTGAAGAACAAGATTTTAGTGTGTTGGTGGACATTAGTGATAATGCCAAGTATTCAATGATTGGTATGGGTTCTATCTCACCCTACATGCCAACATGAGAGTTTCTTGAGTACATGAGCTATTATATATTCTTTGTTTAACCAGGAATATTATTTTGGTTTCTTTTCTAACGAATTTATAGTGTATGGTTGAGTTTGATGATCAATGAGGGATCACTAGAAAACACAAACTTTGCCATAATTGAGTTCTTACTAAAGAAGTGTGTAAGGGTGGCATTTATAGCATGATAGTAGATCTTGTCAAGCGTGGAGCATTGGTGCATAAAAGTGACAATTTGTTTGAGCATTGAAAAATATGATTAATTACTCATAGTATGGAGTTCTTTGTCTCCAAAATGAAATCTTGGTGGAGCACATTTTATTTCAAGGTTGAGAGGACACGAGTCTACAAGGGATACGCATTGGCAAGTATGCCAAGATTACATTCCCAAGCAATGAGCACAAATCGAGAAATGTTTTTAATCTAGAACTTTCATATATATGTGAACTCATGCCATTACCTTTTATGACAAGGATATCTATTACATTTCGTTCATTAATGATTGTTCTAGGAAAATCAAAATTTATTTTATGAAGACTAAGGATGGTGTCTTTAGCAGGTTCTAAGAATTCAAAGTTATTGTGGAAAATCATATAAGAAAAAATATGGACGTATTAATATTTGATAATGGATGAGGGTATACCTCTAAGGAGTTTGATTCCTTTTGTAGAGAAGTCGGGATAAAGAGGAAGTTGGCATTGCCTTACGACCCACAATAGATTGGGGTTGTTGAAAGGAAGAGTGGATCCATTGTTGAGAAAACTAAGGCTATGGTTCATGACCTAAATCTTCTTGTGTTCCTTTGGGTAGAAGAATGCAACACAATTAATACATTTTGAATAGGTGTCTTCACGAGTTATTGAAGGGAAAAACACCAAATAAGGTTTTCACTAGTGAGAACCCCAGGGATCACATTTGCATGTTTTCGATTTTCATGTATATATTCATATTCTCAAGGCGAAAAGAACTAAAATATAACCCCCCAATTTGAAGGGTATTTTTTTTGGATATAATGAGTCCTCCAAGGATTACAAATTCCACATTTTGCAATATCAAAAGATAATAATGTGCTTAAATGTGAAGTTTCATGAGAATCCATGCTTCTCAGTGTCTTAGGGGCCTTTAATAGAGATTATGGGAGAAACACGTCATGTCTGAAATGTTGATCCAAAGATATCAAAAATTTAAAAATCACATCAATAAGGTTCAAAAGGAGAAATTGATGCCTAGTGTCTTCAAGTTCAATGAGGAAGCTTAAGTGGCTTACCAAACATTGCAGGAGGCACAAAAGCTAGTTGGGGATCTAAATATGTGTTTTGGGTGAGTCGTCCTTCCAAAAAATTTTTGTATTGTGTTGCACTGATGTCTTCAATAATTCATACAAAACCTTCTAGTTATCAAGGGGAAGTGAGTGAGAAAGTATGGTATGGTGCCTTGGTGGATTATAATTCCATTATGAAGAATGGTTTTTGGGATATTTTTAAAGGTCATTCGACACAAATATCTACCAAATAAATTCAACCAACAAGTTGGAGTTGTTAGGTGCACAAAAAAAATGAAAAGCTGCACATATGTGAGTAATCAAAGATAATCACTTTTCTTAATATGAAATTAGTATAAATCCAGAGAAACAATTGAAGCAAACCTTTGTGGAAGTTCCTCATGAACAAATTGTTAGTTGTGAAGAAAAAGAAGATAGATCTGATTAAAGGAACCCCATTTACAATAATGTGATGTAATGAAAATCAAATAAACCAAAACTATAAGTTTCATGAGATATCAATGGGTTAGCATTCAAACTAATGAGAATATATGAAAACCATTCAAATTCACATCTTAATGGGCGAAAGGAATCCCAATGCATTATATCAATGAAAGTAGATTACAAAATAAAGACGATGACACCTAGAGTGAGTTGTGTATATCCCCTTCAACAATTTTCATCAAAAGGGTCATTTCCTATTTGAGGCTTTCACTTTGACCTTGGTGGTAGCAAGAAGAAAGTGAAGCATGAAATTATTAATGCCAACATTGATAAGATATAATGAATTGGGTGCAGCAAATGACTCAATGTCAACATATGCTCATGCAACGTAACGTTGCATTTATTGAACTTATTCACAACATTAAATTCACTGAACTTATGTAACTCATGAGATATCCTTGTATTTATAAGTTTTTCTTGGAGAATGTCATGCATGAGAAGTGAATATTATTCCCAAGTTAGGCCAAGAAACGACCTTAATATCTCCAGTTAACCTCTTCACAACTGTTAGAAAATGGAATATTTCAAATTTTCCATGCTCTAAGTGTGCACATAAACAAATACATTGTGTAATTTATTGTGTTTTTGACATACAAAAATATTGTATGAGTATCAAAGGATTACCCATATACCTCTCATGTCCTATAGAACTTATGTAGCACATAGATAGATTGTGGTCATTGCATGCTTTGAATTTGATTCACCATCATAACTAAGGTACTTCCCACATTTTAGCGTTGTGTTTCCCTCATTGTGTTGGTAAATGTTCATAAATGATTTTTTTTTTAATGAAAATCCTCTTCATCTACACAAGCATGTGAAAATAGTATAATAATAGACATTGTGTTGATATGGGAAAGTTATTGATTGATTCTAGGTAGTTTTATAAGGTGAAACACATGATAGATGGAAGAAACAAGAAGTACAAGGCTTAGTTAGTAGCAAAAGGTTTCTTTCCAAAAGGAGTTGACTATGATGAGACTTTTGTTTCAATTGCCACATACACTTCCATTGAGGACATTGTGCCTTTAACATCAATTTTTAGTTGGATCTTATATCTGGTAGATGTAAAGAAATCATTTCGTAATTCTTTGATTGAGGAGAAAGTATACATCAAATAACCAAGAGACCTCTAGTTTCATGGGAAAAAGACCCTTGTATGCAAATTAAAGAAGACCCTTTATGGGTTTAATCATGGACCATATTCTTAATATTCAAGGATTGATGAGTACCCATTAGGTTTGAGATTCATTAAAATTGTTTCAAGTTCCAATCTTTATTATTTATCTAATATATCTTATATGTTTGTTTTAGGCTTATATGTAAATGATCTTATATTTATAGGTAGTTTTGAAAAGCTCATAACATGATGCAAGACAGAGTTAGCAAATGAGTTTGATATGAAATACATCACCCTTATGCGTTTTTTATTGGGTATAGAGTATAAGGGTAAGGTCTTCCTTGAATAATGTATGTATCAATTAAGATTATAAAGAGAATACAAATAATGGTTTGTAAGCCCATAACTACTCATATGATAATGAATCTAAAGTTATCAACAAATTTAGATTCAAATTTGGTAAATCCATATATATTTAGAAAGTTTATTGGTTTCCTTATGTATTGAATTAATATTGGCCTTTATATTTCATGTTTGGTAGTTAACACTTTGGGCCAACATAGGGTTGAGTTGAGGTAGATTCACTAGGTTCCTATAAAGCATGTAGTCTACTACTTAAAGGGCATAATGCATCATGGTTACAGGTGTGTAGGAGATGTTGATTTGATACTACATGGTTTTGTGGATTTTACTATTGTGGAGATAGAGGTCACAAGAAGAGTAATTTAGGGTGATATCTTAGTTTGTGTTTAGGTACAATACGTGGTTCAATAGAGAGTAGGCAATAGTGGCATATAATTCAGAAATAGTGTACATCACAACTAGTTTTGATAGTTGTGAGGTCATTTGAATTTGCAATTTGATAACAAATATGACTATCATAGTTGTATCGAACTCTTTAAGAATCAAACCAATGCTCCATGACCACTCCATGCACATAGATATCTGGTACCATTTCCTATTTGGTACATATAGGATTCTCTTGAAAGTTTGTTAAAAGATATGCTTTGATCGTAAACTTGATGGAAATGTTGTTAAACAAAGAGACACCATTCTTGAGACAAAGGAATGCTAAGAGAGTTTTGAGACATGGAATGATAATATTGTAAATAAACCAAACTTAAGATTCTTTGATGGCACTAATTATTTTCACTTACATGTTGAAGCTTCTAGTATTGATATTGGATGTCCTTATAACGCTTCGTGATATGATATCTTTTGTAAGATTGAATTTGTTAGTATTCTAACATAATCACAATATTGTATAGTATATCCTCTACATAATTTTTGACAATATTTATTGGCTATCAAGTTCAATTTTTATGTAAATCATCAAGCCTTGACATGTATAATCAAAAGTCTAATACTCTCTATAAGGTTATGCCAATGGATAATTTTGTTTCACGAATATTGTTTTAGATATTTTTTAAAACTAAAGAAATCCCACATCAAACCTAACCATCTCTATCAAATAGAGAGTGGGGAACTTGAAAGAGAAAGTGAAAGAAACATCTTTAATGCCATCTTGTTGAAGGTACACGCTACACCAAACTATTTGTAGGGTACTTAATATTTCATGGAGCATGTAAAGGCACCAAAAGGGATGAGAATAACAGAAGATAAAGTCTAGTTCAAAAAGTGTTAGGGTTTTAAATTACCGTGGGAAACCTATTTAGGATCTAAATAGATGGGATATTATGATGTGTGCATATATAAGAAACTAAACAATTTATCAAATATTGTCATTGTGACTTAGTAGGATGCCAATTCTTAGTTCTCACTGACTAGTTCAACACAAGGTGTCCTATATTTGAGGCTATGATGTCCTACAATCTCCATTGAATGTTTCAAATTAGTTAAGAAATGGGAGCAGTGTAAAAAACAAGTACTTTGAGATAAATAAAGGATATCTATGAGATTAATCCTATTTTTCTGGTACATCCTTTTGTGATCCAAGTGGATATTGGTGGCCACCCACTTCTTTCACTATCTCAATGGTTATCTATCTTCTTGGCATTTTTCCTATTATTTTTTGGATCCCAAACTTTCGGGGCCATTTTGAGGCCCTAAATAATGTTTTTTTGCAATTCATGAAGGGGGGTTTAGGGGTTTCCATTGCATGCCTTGGCCTCAGTAAAACGTTTCATTCCTTGGATGGTACTTTCCAATGAGCTTTCATGCACCACAAATGGATTTTGTATGCAAAAGTTGTGCCCCTAGGAATTTGAAGTAATAACTAACCACCTCAAGGCCCACAAACCTTTTGGTGTTTCATCTTCTAGGGTTAGGGTTTTGGACCTCTAGGGTTTGTTATTTATGTTAAAATTTCATTCTTTCAACCTCTTGTAATAGCTTTTGCAAATGCGTCTAGCCATCATTTCTCTATTCAAAGATAACTACCACCATTCTAGCGAGTTTGTGTTCTACAATATTCAGTTATTTCATTTGTTAATAGAATTTCGGTTTTCACCATATTATTGTGCTTTTCTTACATTTCTCTTTGTTTGTTTCATTTACTTTCTTGTATTGCATTTCATTCCTTCTACAACTTGGATCAATGGTATTAGAGCAATATGCTCGTTATTGTTTCTCAGTGCATGTACCTGACGAGGTTAGGGTACAGGGAGTTGGGTCTCGAGCTAATTTCACTTGGAAGAAATCACTCTCAACAACCCAAGCGGCCTCCCATGGTGGAAGAAAATAGAGATGAAGAAATGCAAGATCCTATCAAATTGTTGCTTGAGGAAGCATTCGTGTGACAGAGAAATAAGATGATTGACAAATTTTCCTTGATCCTTTGATGACTTTCAACAAAAACCAAGGCACCTTCAACCAACAAAAATTTTGGAGGTGTGACATCATTCAAGGTACAATTTAACTTTGACATCCCTTTATTTTAAGTCCAAATAGATGTAGATGCTTTGGAGACGATTAAATTTGTTAAATGGATATTGAGTTGTCTAAAATTTTGTTGACAATGAAAAGATCACCTTTATAGTCCCGAAATCCCTTCCCCATGTCAAAAATTGGTTGGAAGGTTATTGGGAGAGACAAAAAAAAGATGAGTCTATGATGTTTAATGCAAGACCCACTTGGAAATATTTTTTGGATTCCCTTAAGGAGGAATTATACCTTGTAGAGAACTATGATGAGTAATACACAAGATGGACAACCCTGTGACAATAGAGAGACAATATAATGCTAGAGTACACCAATTTTTTCTATACCTTGTGCTTAAATTCGGGTATCAAAGACTTCAATTGGCACCTAGTTCTGAAGTATCATAGTGATATACACAAGTACATACAAATGGAGATGAATTTCTTGGAAATATCCTCATTGGGAGTCACTTATTGATATGTTGTCAAAATTGAGTAGAAATTGAAGCAAAGGAATAAGTGGGAGTTTGGGTATGAAAACCCACTACAACAGAAGATTAGAAAAGGTGGCCCAAATTTTCAAACCAAGGTTACATAGATAAAGGATATCCAACCTCAAGAAAACTATCCCAAGTCGCATAAAAAGAAGGATAATGGGAAGTTGAAAAAGGACACTAGAAAGTGGTGTGAGTTCCATAAAATCCTCGAGTATAACACTGGTGAATACCACTTGAAACAATCATTGTTGGAAAATTGTAAATAAAATGAAACATACTCTATATTTCATTAGGATTTATAGTAGTATAAAGGAAAATAGATCATTGATGCAGAATCTAGTGCTACCATCACAACCACAAAGATCCAACAAGAACAATTATAGGAACCTGAAGAGGGGGATCACCTCTTCCATTCATATATGTGGGTGAAGGGGAACCCACTACATTTCATCGTTGATAGCAAGAGCCAAAAGAACTTGATATCAGTTGAGGTCATCAAGAGATAGAACTTGTTGATAGTGTCAAACCACTAACCATACACCATTGGTTGGTTGATCCATGGTCGAGATATATGTGTCAACTAGTAATGATGTTTTCCCTATGACTTCAAGCCCTTCAAAGATGAGGTATTGTGTGATGTTACCCCACTTGAATTTTATGATTTTATTTTAGGAAAACCTTATATGTGAAAAAATCATGTTGTCTATGAGTCTCATCCTCGTAGTGTCATTGTTACTCTCAAAGTTCATCTCTATAGGGTACTAGAGGTAGTGCAAACTATTGCAATTTCATTGATCTTAACTGAACAATGTCAAACGTTAATATGAAAAACTGCAAAGTGTTTCCTCTTCATGGTTTGGTCAAATGGTGAAAGGAAGGTCATTATGACCACCACAACCTCGACATGAGGCCTCTCTACACAACATTATAGACATACATAGATATATTCACTTCACCTATAGGGATGCCTCTACACTGCCAAGTCAAATACTCAATTGACTTACCTAATGTCCCAATATAGATTCTCTCTCTTGGAGAATGATATAATAAAATATTAGATTCATGGATTCATCCAAAAGGGCCACATTCAACTAAGCTCCTCACCTTGTGAGAGTTGAATTGTGTTGGTGCATAAGAAGAATGGGACATAGAGACTGTGTATTGGTTATATAGCACTAAACAAAATCATTTTCAAGAACATATACATGATCCTTAGGATTAACGATCTTTTTGACCAACTTAATGGTGCCAAGTTCTTTAGTAGGATTGATCTGAAGTCAAGCTACTGCCAGGTTCTAACTAAACAAACTGATCTATGCCAAAGACAACCTTCAAATCTAAATAAGGCTTTTTTGAGTGGTTGGTCATGCCCTTTGGCTTGAATAATTCTTTGGAAAGGTTCATGAGGATGATGGATGATATCATGTAGTCATTCAAATACTCTTTTGTGGTTATATATTTAGATGATATCCTCATATTTAGCATAACGTGGGTAGAACAATTGTAGTGCATTCAACAAGTCTTGAGCACCCTGTGACAACACAATTTGTATGCCAATCTAGAGAAGTGATCATTTGGCATGCATCAAATTCAATATTTGAGATACATTTTGGATGAACATGGGGTACATGTGGACTCAACCAAGATCCAAGTCATTTAGGGTTGGCCAACCCTAATAACTGTAAAAGTGTTCTATAGCTTCTTGGGAATTGCTAACTTCTATTCAAGGTTCATGTTTAATTTCTCTCATATCACTTTTCTCTTAAGTCAAGTGAACAAGGGTGGAGCAAAAGAAAAAAATTCCTAGTAAAAATAATAATAGAATGCATTCAAGGATATTAAACGCCACCTTTTCTTTTCACCAACCCTCACCTTTCCATACCTACAATAGCCATTTGAGTTTGATACAAATGCCTCTAAGTATGCCATTCAATCAATCCTCACTTAACTAGGACATCCAATGGCTTATCACAGTGAAACACTCTCCTAATATTGTCTAAAGTTATCCCACCTATGATAAGGAAATGTATTGCATCATGCAAGCATGCCGACAATGGAAGCATTATATTTTTTGGAGGAGACAATCATCCACACCTATCACATGCCTCTAAAATTCATGCAGACAAAGGGAAAGTTACAGAATGATCGCCATAAAAAAATATCCACATACCTACAATAATTCCACTTGAACATCAAGCACCAATCATGTTGTAGAATGCCTCAATCGACCCTTGGTTGTGGTGCTAACCACTATTATTAACACTTTTGGGCATGAGACCTACAATTGGCCACAAGTATACATTAGTAACTTTGACTTCACTACCATTTACCAGATATTGATCACAGGCAAACAAGTTCTAGACTTCCACCTCCATGATGTTCTCTTGTGATATTTTTACCACCTTTACATTCCTTTAAGTGAGCATGCCAAGTTGATCTGGGAGGCATGTTACAGTTGAGTTTCAGGGCACTCTAGTGTGGAGGAAACAGTAGCAGTACTTCAAAAGTATTTCTACTTGCCAAATATTCACAAGGATTTGCACCATTATATCATATCATGCACTACTTATGCCATTTCTAAACCAACCATCAAGAAATACGGGTTATACACTCCTCTACCTACCCCAGACAAGCCCTAGGAATTAGTCCATATAGATTACATTTCAATTTTTCCATGCACCAAACATGGTAACTATTCTGTGTTTTTGGTTGTCAACCAATTCACTAAGATGGCCATGTTAGCACCATGAAATAAGAGTATCACAGTTGAAGCCACTGCTAAACTCTTCTTTGAGCATGTCTGGGTTCATTTTGGCTACCTCGAGCCATTATTTCAAGTAGGGACAACAAGTTCCTCAACACCTTTTGGTCCATCCTATGGTCTCTGATGGATGCCAAGTTTACTAAATTTATCATCTTTCATCCCCATTTAGATGGAAAAATAGAAGTAGTCGACATGATGATTGTGCATATATTGCACATGTACCACTCTAAGCATCCATGTACATGGGACAAAATCCTTCCATATGTTTAATGTAGCTATAATAGAGCTCTCCACAGATCTATTGGTCATATTCCTTTCCAGGTGTGCTTGGGGTTCCAACCATTGGCCCCAGTTGATGTAGCTATACTCATTACATCTTCACTAGCATGGTCCTACAATGCTTAGGTTGAGGCAGATAGAGAAACCAAATTTGTTGAATGGATCCGACACCTCCATCAACAAGCTCATGATATCTTGTAGAAATTCAATGCTAAGTACAAGCAACAACATGACCAAAACAAGGTTCCACACAAGTTTTCGGTTGGTGATAAGGTGTGGTTACATTTACAAAAAAGAGTTCCTCACAAGCCATCATAGGAAGCTCAAACCACTCTGATATGGGCCTTGTGCAATCATTAAGGTTGTGGGTGAAAATTATTTTGAATTGAGTATTCCCCCTTTCATTGGCTTGCACCTAGTATTTATTTTGGAGCTACTCTGACCATAGTTTCCACATGTATTGGACACCTCAAAGGCAGTCCAACAATTTCCCCCCAAAAAACTCAATCTTGATTGCATTGAACAAGCTATACAATGTTTTGGATAATGGGCACGGATTTAAACGATACTCGTTAGCAACAAATACAATTCTATTGGGTTGTCAAAACAGTGCAACTTCTTCAGCAAGGCAAGTGGCTCATCAAGAGCTAAATTCAAAAAAAAAATTACCCATATGATAAGGGAACTTGACATAATTGAGACCATTTCTTCCTGAGGGGGGGTGACTGATCCAGGTGGATATCGATGGCCACCTGTCTCTTCCACTATCTTAATGGTTCTCCATATTCTTAGCATTTTTCTATGATTTTTTGGGTTTTGAAATTTTGGGGTCATTTTGAGGCCATAAATGGTGCTTTTTTTGCAATTCATGGACCGAAGGGTTTCCATTCTTTTAGCCTCTTGTAATATATTTTGTGAATGCACATAGTCACCATCTCTCTCTATTCATAGATAACTACCACCATTCTAGCCAATTTGTGTTTTGCAATATTCTATTAGATCATTTATTAACATAAGTTGTGTTTTCACCATATTATTGTGCTTTTTAGTATATTTTTGTGTGTTTGTTTCATTTCCTTTCATGCCTTTCATTTCATTCCTTGTATAACCCAAATCGTTTTGAGCATTAGGAATAGATTGCATCACACATTTTGTGTGAGTGAAGTGAACATAAATCTAATATGTACTCATAGAAATCAATCTATTCACTAGGTGAGTCAAGCCTATGTCAATTCAAGAAGAAAATACGCAAGCAACTCAAAATATTTATTTGAAGATCTAGTTTGTAGGTTTGAATGCCTCATTAGAGAATTTTTGAGGTCAAGAATAGACCTTAAAATAAAAACTAAAAATATTATCAACATCAACTTTAAATGAACTAATAAAATTCAAGATGATGATGTCAGTCATAACAGTAAACAGTTTTGGAGGGGAAAAGGGGAAATTACCTTTTAGGCATATTTTCTACTTATCTCCTTATAGGTATACTCAAATTCCAAGTGTAGGCACTCATCAAATGTGGAAAGAAAAGAAGTGGATCTCATATGGGTTTGTTACAAGCATGAAAAGTGGGTACTTATTGGATGTAGAATTTATTTCTACACCTGATGAGAATTTATGCTTGGAATTTGAGTAATCTTATAAAAAGACAAGTGGGAAATGTCATTAAAAAAATAGTTTTCTTTTTTTGCTTTTGAAAATTCATAAGTCCTATTTCAAGAAACACATTTTTCTCATTTTAAGTTTAGCTCACAAATGTAGGTCTATTGCAAGAATCCAAAGTGGGTAATTATTGATGTGGAATTTAAATATGCATTGACAAATATCCATGCTTGGAATTTAAGTAAACCTATAAGGAGACAATTAGAAAATATTATTTAAAAAAATAGTTTTCTTTATTTCCTTTTGAAAATTCATCTCTTATATTATTATTTTATTTAGGAGGCTCATTTTAGACCTCAAAATTTCTCTAATGGATATATAATAGTACACATTTCACAACAAACATTACTAATGTTGAATTTCTAGTACAATCAAGACTAGTATAGTTCTTCAAAATCGATAACTACTTCCAATTATACAATTTGTCTTTTTATAGCATTCCAATCATTAAGCAGTCACACATGAAAAATTTCAACCATTTACTTTCTCCAATAGAGAAATAGAGACAGTAGAAAAAGAGGCAAGCGACACCAAAATTAGGCTCATAGCCAAGGAAAAACTCACAAGGGGAAAACCCAACCAATCTTTCCTTATGAGAGAGAAATTATGTTCATCAATAGTACATCAGAATATTCCAACAAGATGCCAAAATATGACCTCAAAAATATTCAAGTCAAACCAATAAAAGGAGAGAGAATATGGTCAATGTTGGTCAAAGACACAATTTGCAACAAAGGATCGAATTTCGACCTATGGTGGCTTAGAACAAAGGGACAAAATTCGGTCAAGATAATAGTCAAGGAACTAGTTAAGTTCTAGGTCAAAGGCCTCACTCAAACCCTGCAGTCAACCCAAGTAAATGAACCACAAATAAGATAGAATTTCAATCAAGTAAAGTCAATGATATTTTGCAATATTGAGCCTCCAAAGAAAATCAAAATTTCAAACAAGCAGATCCAAGCTAGCTTAGGTCAATGCAAGTTAAATTTCAGATCAGAAGAAGTTGGTCGTCGCAGGTTAAAAAAGTCTCATTTTACTCCTTTGCACATTTAAACTCCTTTCTATTTCAAATTAGGAGTGATGATGTGATGTGATGCAAAATGAGCTTCAACAAGCCTTCATATATGTGTTTCTTAGGAGGTGGATTTTCCACATGTGGGGTTGACTTGTTCATCATTATGCCGACTTGGTCAAACTTGAAAATATGATTTTTTCTCCATTATTTTCCAATGAAAATATTGACCATAGCTACCCATTTTTCAACACTTCCTCTTATATAGGGAGGTATTTTTCATTATCTCTCAAGATCAATCTCCCCAACCAATCCATAGGTCTCCCGACCATAGCCTAAGGGAGAGATCACAATTACAAGTCTCTCTCTTTATCAAAATCAATATCCCTAACCAATCCATAGGTCTCCCATCCCATATCCTAAGAGAGAGATCATCAGACTCATCATAAGGAAAGATAAAAAAACATCTAACACATCCTAAAAGCCACAACCCCATGGAATTCGGGTCAGATTCCTACTTACCAGTGGGAACAATCAGTGAGGCCAAACCAATCATATGCATAGGATATATCTCCCCAACCAATCTATAGGTATTTTGGCCCAGAGCCTAAGGGAGGAAACTTGAGATCAATCTCCTTGACCAATCCATAGGTCTCTCAACCTACAACCTAAGAGAGGAAACTCAAGGTTAATCTCCCTGACCAATCCATGGGTCTCCCAGTCACTACCTAAGGGAGAGATCACAAAATCAGCGTCTGCGACCAAAATGGTCTCCTAGTAAAATACTAAGGGATTACTTTATGCCTCATAACTAAGCTCCCCAACCAAACTCACTGGTCTCGTAGTCAGTTGACCTAAGAGAGTGACAATCTTCCCAACCAATCCATAGGTCTCCCAACCACAGCCTAAGGAATATTTTCGATCATATGATGGTGTATACTCAGTGCTCCCTCTCTCTCAAATAGGGGTTCTCAACAACTCCAATTTTTTCTCTAAAATACGTGAACTTCATCAGAGACAATGGGTTTGTCAACACAACAACAACTTTCTCATTAGTAGGGAAATACTTGAGCCTCACATCTCCACTTTGGACAATATTCCAAATGTAATGATACTTCATCTCAATGTGCTTGACCTATCATGAAACACTAGGTTCTTAGAAATATTTACGCAACTTTGATTATCACAATATATAATAATTTTCGAAGCCACGTAGCTTCACATCATTACTCAACTTCAACTGTACTCAAAGCAATAATATATTGCTTTCGACTAGTCCATGAAATCGAAGTCGAGCCCAAGCTACAAAAAATCCTAGAAGTGCTCTTTCTATCATCGTATCTTCCAACCCAATCAACATCAATGAATCAATGCAACTACCATTCTCCATTAGAAGCATATCTCATACCATATTTAATGGTACCATGAAAATATCTCATAATATGTTTCATTGCAACCCAGTGCACATGTTGGGGCTCAACCAAGAATGGTCTCAACATGTTCACAACATAACAAATATTAGGTCTAGTGTTCACAAGATAGTTCAATGAGCCAGTAAATTTGTGATATATAGGGGGATCAATCAAATCAATGTCATAGTCTCGAAACTTCTTCAAATTCATCACCATAGGAGTGTCCATGTACTTCCAATCCATCATTTCAAATATCTAAAGGATTGTAAAGTATTTACCTTGGCCAAAAAATATTTGATCAGGCTTTTGCCAAATTTCCAATCCCAAATAGTAATGCATGAGACCAATATCCTTCATTTCGAGTTCAAAAACCAACTCCCTCTTACGCTAGACAATTATAACTTCAACACCTTTCATAAACAAATCATTTACATATAGCAGCAACATCAAGGTCTCACATTCAACAAATTTGAAGTACAAGTTTGGATCAACATCGATCTTCTTAAAACCAACACTTAACAAATAGACATCAATATGGGAATACCATTCGTGAGGAGCCTACTTCACCCCATACAGGGCTTTCTCTAATTTGCAGACATGTGTTTCTCTATCATGGATCTCAAAAACTTGAGGTTGCTCAATATAGACTTAATTTTCTATGACTCCATTTAGAAAAGAATTAATTACATCCATTTGATGTAATTTCCAACTAGAAATGGAAGTAAGAGAAATGACAGATCTAACAGAATCATACATAGAAACTGGAGCAAACGTGTCTTCATAATCCTCTCTTTGTTTCCGGGAGAATCCTTGGACCAAAAATATTGCCTTGTGCTTCTTGGCACTTCCATTAGCTGTATGCTTGATCTTGTAGATCCATTTTGAAGAACAACAGACTTTCCTTCAGGTCTTGGCACAATTTTCCAAACATTTTTCTTCATTATATATTTATACTCTTCGATCATGGCATCTTTCCAAACTTGATTCTTAGTTTCTTAGTCATATGGGATGGCTTAGAATCAATGATCTTGCACATCATTGATGCATAAACAGACTAATTCTTCGGCTTCTTACTTTGACCAAAGGTCCCACGAGGTGTAGCATGTCCTTCAGCTTCCTTCAATGTTCTTTTAAGCTATACAAGTCTCTATCTAGTTTCAAGTACAGTGGCTCTTAGAGATTCAACAAGTTCATAATCATCATATTCTTCATAAGGATCTTGATCCATTGGTTTAGGTTCTTTAGAATTCAATTCTACATTCTTTGGAGCCACCTACAAGCAACATCCTCATCAAATGTAACATCCCTGCATGTTTCAATAAAACATTGTCCTGGAACATAGACCCTAAAGGACTTTGAATTTTCACTATAGCCAATAAACATTCCTTTCTTGCCAAAAGGTTCCAACTATATCCTTTTCTCCTTTGGCACATGAAAATAAACAGGAAAACTAAAGATTCTTAAATGCTCAACATTTCGTCTCTCACCTATGAAGACTTCTTCAAGAGTCTTACAGTCAAATATTCGATGCGGGAATCTATTTTGAACAAAAATAATTGTTATTACAGTTTCTCCCCAAAGAAACTTAGGCATTTCTTGATCATGAAGCATGGCCTTGGTAGCTTCCATAATAGTCTTATTCTTCCTTTCAGTAATTCTATTTTTTTAGGATAGTAGTGAACTATTAGCTCCCTCTTAATTCTAGCATCCCTATAGAAGGAAATCAATTCCTTGGAAACATGGTATCCTCCATTGTCAAACCTCAAAGTCTTGATCTTTCTTCCTATAGCATTCTTAACTTTTTCTTTGAATTCACAAAACTTTTAAAATACTTGATCCTTGGACTTTAGAGTACAAATCCATGCTTTGTGAGAGTAATTATCAATGAAAAGAGACATAATATGAATTTCCACCCAAGATATTGTCAGACATAGGCCTACAAACATCAAAGTGCATGAGATTTGAAATTCCTTTGGATCTAATATCATTGCTAATACATATTATTTTAACATTCTTTCCAATGGCACATCCCTTACAAACCCCATCATGTTCAACTTTGATTTATGGTACACCTTTAACAACATATTTCATTATAGAGAAAGTTTTATAATGAACATGATCATACCTCTGATGTCATAGTTCATAAAGATTAATTGTGTCGTGTAGAAAGGATTGAATTGAATTCCCAAGGAGATGATGCGGGCCTTCAATTTGCTCATCAATGACCTTTTCAGATTCAAAAGAGGCTTCCTTCTTGCATACTAATTTTTTTTCCATCAACGAAAGCATTTATATGTCCTTTTTCTTCAAGAGAGGAAATAGACAACAAGTTCTTCTTCAAACCAGGAACATATAAATGTTGTTAATTGATACATTACCTCTCGATTCCAATTGGAAGGTTTACAACCCAATGCCCTTGACTTCGTATTTTCCATTATCTCAAAGTTCAACCCTTTGAGCAATCTTCTTTTCAACCAATTCAGTGATAACCACGAATCCTAGTCATGTGCCTAAAGGCACCATTGTCTACCAACCATATTTCATCACCGCCTACAATAGAGCATATAAAAGCAGAATAAAATGAGTATTCATCATCAAAATCATTGTTTATAGGCCTCCTCTTATGAGATGATTCATTTAGATCAACAACAAAAGCATGATGCTCCATTTTCCTTTGTCGATCTCCATTCCTTTGATAGTCATCCCTTCAATTTCTTTGAGGACATTGATCGTGATAGTCTCTAATATCTCCTTCACACATGTGAACTCCTTCTTGCTATTTCAAATCAGATGTGATGATGTTATGTGATTCCAAATGAGCTTCAATAGGCCTCTATTTATATGTGTCTTAGGAGGTGGCTTTTCCACATGTGGGTCTGACTTGTTCATCATTAGGTTGACTTGGTCAAACTTGAAAATACGTTTTTTTCTCCATTATTTGCCAATGAAAATACCAACCATAGCTACCCATTTTTCAACACTCCCTCTTAGCTAGGGATGTATTTTTCATTCTCTCTGAAGAAAAATCTTCTCGACCAATCCATAGGTTTCCTGGTCACAGCCTAAGGGAGAGATAAAAAGTATAATTCTCTCTCTTTATCAAGATCAATCTCCCTAACCAATCCATAGTTCTCTCATCCCACAACCTAAAGGAGATATTATCAACCTCATCATAAAGAAAGATACATAGCATCCAACACATCCCAAAAGCCACAACCTCGTGGCATTCAGGTCAATTCTCTACTGACTAGTGGGATCAATCAATGAGGCCAAGCCAATCATATGCGCAAGATACTTCTCCCCGACCAATTCATAGATCTCTCAATCCACATCCTAAGGGAGGAAATTCGAGATAAATATCCCTAACCAATCCATAAGTCTCGTAGTCACTGCCTAAGGGAGAAATCACAAAATCAGTGTCCTCGAACAAAGTAGACTCCCAGTAAAAACCTAAGGGGTCACTCTATGCCTCAGAACCAAGCTCCTCGACCAAACTCATTGGTCTCCCAGTTAATTGACCTAAGGGAGTGACGATCTTCCCAACCAATCCATAGGTCTCCCAATGTAGCCTAAGGAATATTTTCCATCATATGATGTTGTACACTCAGTTCTCCCTCTCTCTTGGAGAGGAGTTCTCAACAACTCCAAGTTGTTCTCGGAAAGATGCAAACTTCATCCAAGTAAACAACTTTGTCAACACACGAGTAACTTGTTTATCAGTAGGGACATACTCGAGCCTCAAAAATCCCCTTTGGACAATATTCCATATGTAATGATACTTCATCTCAATGTTCTTTGACTTGTCATGAAAAATCAAGTTCTTAGAAGTCTTTACACAACTTTGATTATCACAATATATAGTGGTCAATTCCAACACTTAATCAAACAAACTAGTAAAAAATTTTCGAATCCACACAACTTCACAATAGATTGAACATGTAATTATATAATCAACTTCAGTCGTACTCAAAGCAATAGAAGTTTACTTTCTACTCGACCATGAAATCATAGTAGATCCCAAGCAACAAAAAAATATAGAATTTCTCTTCCGGTCCTCAAAGCTTCCATCCCAATCAGTATTAGTGAATCCATGCAGCTTCCATTCTCCATTATAAGCATATATTAGAACATATTCAATGGTACCATGCAAATATCTCAAAATACGTTTCGTTGCAACCCAATGCACATGTCAAGTCTCAACCAAGAATGGGATAAACATGTTCACAACATATTAAATATCAAGTCTAGTGTTCACAAGATAGTTCAACGAGTCAATCAATTTGTGATACATAGAGGGTTCAATCAATTCAGAGTCACAATCTTGAACCTTCATCAAATTCATCACCATAGGAGTGTCCATAGACTTACAGTCCATAATTCCAAATCTCTAAAGGATCATAATAGTGTATTTTCCTTGGCCAAAAAATATTCCATTAGGATTGTTATAGACATATTTGGGCACATCAACCACAAACTTATATGTCGATGAACTAGGGCTCATCAACCCCTAAAATATTTGTTTCATACCCTAAAGGAACTTGGTCATCTGAGTGCATCATTACCCAAAGGGTCCACCTCAGAAATCATCCAGAAACTGCCTAAACTGGACCATACTGACTACTCCACTATCAAAGTGTGATGCATACTGACTGGTACATTATCAGGATGTGATGCATACTATTTAGGCCTTCTATATGGTGCGATGGGCGAGGATGGACAAAGTTCCGGGACAATTTTTTAGTTTTTTGCTCATGGAATCTTCTAGAAACTTCTCCTGTGCCACTTGCCTCTATGAATTCACCTAAGGATGACCAAGGGAATTAGGAAACCATCTCCAATTCCCCTCCCTTGTGGAACCAATTGTAACAAGTAGAATGACACTAATCAATCCCCATGGACGACTCACACCCTTGCAAACATCTATAAAAGGATCTCCCATCCAAGAGATCAAAGGGTTGAATGGTTGTGAATTGCAAGTAAGTGTTGCTATTTTTAGTGTTGAGGAGAGAGCATTGTATTCTTGTTGGTGTGTTCTTGCTAATTCATGAGGTGAAAAAGGATTGATGCTGGGAGGATGGTGCTAGATCAGACAACTGGGTTGTAATTCTCCTTATTATTAATAAAGTTCTTCAGGATTTTTCCCAATTGATTATGTAATTGTGAATGCTTTCATTTGTTCATTATATATTTGATTCTATAATGTTCATGTCGTAATAGATCACGATGCTTTGATAGTTCTTTGTTGTTGTACTTGTGCAGGTACTCTCCAAGCGTGTTAATTACGGGGAGGATTTACTAGATCTGCCAAAGGAGAGAGATCAATCAAAGGATCAAGCGAAAGTTCTAGGTTAGTTTCTATTATCTTTCTCTTATCTGTTACACATAGGAAATATCATTGAATTGCTTTAAACTATTGTTTCTAGGGTAGCTGCCAAACCTAGAGTGTTAGTCATTCAACAAGACACTAATTTTCCTAGAAACAAATTGGCGACTTTGTGAGAAATTTATATATTATGGAGCAATGGAACACATAAAATATTACAAAAATTCAAACACAGAAAATGCATAAACCAAGAGAGACACAGATATACATGGTTCACCCAATTTGGGCTATGTCCACCCCGAATAGCCAGTCCTTCCTTTCTATTATCCAGCAAAATGAAGAGACACAACCTACAGAAAATCCACTGTAATATCCTTTGTTTTCTCTCAAAGTCTCACCTTTCTGTTTCTCACTCAGCGAATACACATCTATTACACAACCTCAAATACAATGCCCTCATACAAAGAGGGGTTTACTTCTAGGGAAAAAAACCCTAAACTAAACATAAGTTCTATCGTCAGATCATCCGCCTAATGAATAGCCCAGATTGACTACAAATTACTATACTTTTACAAGGCAATTTTACATCTATTTTTAGCTTCAAGGGCGCTGCCCCCGAACCCTCGCTAGGGGACTGCTGGCCCCCGGACCCCCGCGGGGGGGACAAATCCCCCCCGCACCCCCCACGTGAAGGG
>APFE030050336.1:58104-77124 GCA_000404065.3 Pinus taeda
TGATTTTTCCTGTCTCTAGTTATTCTCATACCAAGGATTTGTTTTGCAGCTCCCAAATCCTTCATTGCAAATGAATTTGCCAATTTGCTTTTGAGCACATTTATTTCTTGCATGTTAGACCCTGCAACAAGCATGGCATCTACATACAATAACAATATAATATAGCTACCATCATTTTGCTTTTTTAGATAAACACAATGATCAGAGTGACATCTAGTATAACTTTGTTCAGACAAAAACTTGTCAAATTTTAGATACCACTACCTTGGAGCCTGTTCTAAGCCATACAAGCTCTTCTTCAACCTGAACACTAGTTTCTCCTTCCCTTTTACCTCATATCCTTGTGGTTGCTGCATATATATCTCTTCCTCCAAATCCCCATGGAGAAAGGTTGTCTTTACATCTAATTGCTCAAGATGCAAATCTTCAACTTCTACTAGACTTAAAATAGTTTTGATTGAAGTCATTTTAACAACAGGAGAAAATATTTCATCAAAATAAACACCTTTCTTCTATGCAAACCCCTTCACCACAAGTCTAGCTTTGTACCTCTGTTTTCCGCCATCTTCTTCCTTCAGCCTGTAAACCCATTTATTCTTCAATGTAGTTTTTCCTGCAGGCAACCTGACTAAGTTCCAAGTTTAGTTATGCATTAAGGATTCCATCTCTTCTTCCATGGATACCTCCCACTTCTTCTTGCTTTCAACCTGCATTGCTTCTTCATAACATTCGGGTTCACCAGAATCAGTCAACAATAAATAATATAATGAAGGAAATTATCGTTCAAGGGGTTTACTTATCCTGGTAGATCTTCTAACACCAGTTTCAAGTGTTTGGGGTGCCTATTGATGTTGTGGTGGTTGTTGTTGTTGTGGTTATTATTATTATTTTTCAAGCACCTTTGCTTTTTCAGTGATTTCATCAAGAACTGCGTATTCCTTGTTTTCCTTTTTCTGTTCCTTTTCCTACAATTGATTCTTATATAAGACCTTTTCATTGAATATTACATCTCTGCTCCTAATGATTTTGTGATTTTTGTAATCATATAAGCTATAACCAAAATCATTAACACCATATCCAATAAAAGTACATTTCTTTGACTTTGCCTCAAGCTTTGTTATATTTTCTTTATCAATATGGACAAAGGCCTCACAACCAAAAGGATTTAAGAAAAAGTAGTTTACCTTTTTACCTGTCCATGCTTCCTCTGGAACACCACCATCCAAGGAACCTGAAGGCCCTATGTTTATTAGATGAACAACAGTATCTACAGCATCCGCCCAAAACTGTAAAGGCAATCCTACATGCAATCTCATGCACCTTGCACACTCCATGATTGTTTTGTTCATCCTTTCTGATACACCATTTTCTTGTGGTGTTCTTGGAATTGTCTTCTCTCTGCGAATTCCATGCTCTGAATAGTACCTATCAAACTCTTTGCTGCAATATTCACCTCCATTGTCTAATCTAAGACACTTCAATTTCTTTCTTGTCTCAATCTCAACCAGAGCTTTCCATTTCTTGAAAGTATCAAATACATCATATTTATTCTTAATACAATAAATTCAAGTTTTTCTAGTTGCATCATCAATAAAAGTAACATAATAACGAGAGCCACCGAGAGATGATACCTGAGCATGCCCCCATACATTTGTATGCACAAGCTCTAATTTTTGCTCTTCTTTTCTTTCCCAACCTAAGAAATCTAACTCTCTTTTGTTTTCCATAAATGAAATTCTCACAGAAGTCCAAATCAACATTATTTAAACCTGGAGACAAATTCCTTGAGTGGAATAATCTTCACCCCTTTTCACTCATGTGTCTGAGCCTATGATCCCATAATGTTGCACTGCTCCTTTGGAAGTTAAGCATTAACAGAGTTAGAAATACCATTGGTATAAATACAATGTACCAACCTTTTTGCCTTTTTCTTTACCAGGGCTCCTTTGGTGACCTTCCAACTTTATCTGTGAAAGTTGTCACACAACCTTCACCGCCCAACTGCCTGTTGAAATCAGATTTTCTTCAATCTGAACATGCCTACCTACCTTAGTGCATTGGTTTCCATTTTGCTTTTTACAAAACTTACCCAGTCCAATAATTTATAGGGTTTATCATCACCCAACAGACTTGTCCAAAATCTCCTTGAACATAGTCATGAAAATATTTCTTATCAGGTGTGGCATGGAATGAGGCCCCTGAATCTACCACCCAAGAATCAGTAATATTTTCCAAAGAAAGAATAAAAGCATCTTGTAGCACCTCACTTGGCACATTTGCTTCATGATTTTTTTCTTGTTGTGCATCTCCTTCTGTTCCCTTCCGATATCTACAATCTTTCTTTAGCTATCCTTTCTTTCCACATTTCTAGCACACTATCCCCGATCTGGCTTGGATCTACCTTTCCTTGATTTACTACGATATCCTGAGCTCTTTCCTCTTTCCATTTTTCTTCCCCTAGACTCTGCACTCAAAGCATTACCCGATGTCTAACCAGAGTTTTTCCGTAGCATTTCCTCACTAAGGATAGCACTGACAACATCATCAAACTTTAAAGTCCTAGATCCAGACACAAAGTTACTAATGGCCATTACTAAACCATTCTAGATTTCTGGCAATGAGCACAAGAATAACAAAGCTCTAACTTCATCATCAAAGTTTACCCCTACAGAACATAACTGACTTGTAACATTATTAAAATCATTTAAATGGTCTGCAATAGATCCACCTTCCGAAATCTTCATATTAAATAACTGTTTCATAAGAAATACCTTGTTTGAGGCCGAGGGTTTTTCATATAGTTTCTCCAACGCCTTAATCACACCCTTTGTCGTTGTTTTCTTTGAAATGTTGAAGGCGACCGATGCTGCGAGGCACAACCATACTATTCCGAGTGCCTTTCTATCGATAAGGTTCCATTCTTCATCAGTCATACTCGTCGGCATCTTTGTTTTTCTGCCTAATGGTAGGTATAGATATTTCTGATACAAATAATCTTCCATCTACAGCTTCCATAGCGAGAAGTTTTAGCTGTTAAATTTCTCGACCCTAAACTTACCATCTTCCGCCATTGCTCCCACTCGAACGAGGAACCCTTCTTTCCTGCGAGCTTATCAGCCAAATAGACCTTTGGCTCTGATACTAGTTGTTAGAAATTTATATATTACAGAGCAATGGAACACATAAAATATTACATAAATATAAACACAAAAAACGCATAAAACAAGTTTATCAGCGAAATAGACCTTTGGCTCTGATACTAGTTGTTAGAAATTTATATATTACAGAGCAATGGAACACATAAAATATTACACAAATATAAACACAAAAAACGCATAAAACAAGAGAGACACAGATATACGTGGTTCACCCACTTTGGGCTACGTCCACCTCGAACAGCCAGTCCTTCCTTTCTATTATCCAACAAAATGAAGAGACACAACCTACAGCGAACCGGCTGTAATATCCTCTATTTTCTCTCATAGTCTCACCTCTCTGTTTCTCACTCATCGAATACACATCTATTACACAACCTCAAATACAATGCCCTCATACAAAGAGAGGGGTTTCCTTCTAGAGCAAAAAACCCTAAACTAAACATAACTTCTACCATCAGATCATCTGCCTAATGAATGGCCCAAATTGACTACAAATTACTATACTTTTACAAGGCAATTTTACATCTATTTTTAGCTTCGGGGGCACTGCCTTCGAACCCTCGCCGGGGGACCACTGGCCCTCGGAACCTTGCGGGGGGGACAAGTCCCCCTTGCGTGGAGGGGTGTACAAACATCCTAGGGTATACATCTCGCTGAAACAAAGACCTCTAAACACTCACGATCCATACTCAATAGACTCCAATGGGGATAACCAGATGTTTTTTTGTTGTTTTTGTTTGTTTTATGTTCAATTTTATAAACTATAGACAGAGTCTGAAGCCAACCAGGTAGCTTTTGAACTGCTCTTGCTCTGCAATTGCATAGTAGATAAATGTTGCTTCAGTCTATCTCTATTTTAGTTTATGAATTACACATTTGACTTGCAAACACATCTAGATGCCCTTTTGGTAGCTCAGTAACCTCTCAGGACATTCCATCATACTTTGCTTATCATTGTTCACCAAAGCCAAGCTTGATTCATTGAAAACTACTCCAAATTTGAGCCAAAACACTTTCAAAAATCACTCCTTGGACCATCGCACTGCCTTCCACTGTGACTCAATATGCATCTCACTTCCCGAATGGGCAGGGTGCGATGATCATACTGTTGTCTCCAAAGACCAAGTGTGATGATTGACTGAACTCAATTTCCCATCTACGAGTTGAGAGTTTTTGACTTGTTTTCAGATTTGTTTAGTTGTTTTGCTAAATATGAACAATGTCTTTTCACTGAAGCTTACTTGCATCACTTAATTCAGCCCCACTTAGACTAGGACTGTTAAATGTTTCTTATGTATTACTTTATCATTTGCAATCTTTAGTCAAAAGTTGTTTTTCTTGTCGATTTATCTTTGTCGAAATCATAAAGTCATTCCTCTTTCGAATTCTGAATTGTTGCAAAGTATTCATTCATTAAAGATCAATTGATTTATATGTGCATATGATTTATCTTTCCATTTAAAGTGTCGTATTTCTTCATCTCTTTAAAATCAAAAGTGTCGTAAAGTCTTCCTTTTCGTTTAAGATAAATTGTCGTAACTCGTCGCTTTTATGAAAAGAGATTTTTGATCATTTGTGCATTAATTTTCCTTTCTGTATCATTCACATTAACGGAAAATGAAAAGAAATGCATGCATTTTGCATTTTTCATATTCAATTTTGTGAATTATTGATAGGAATAGCTAGGGAAATTGCATTAGATGTGCTCTTTGCTCTTTGTCAAAGATCTGATTGCTCTATCCTTTAGTAGCTAAGGTTTTCATCGTTCAAACTAAATCAAAAGTTTGTTTATCATGATAGTTGCATTTTAGGAATTGCGAACATACATCACGTGGTGAACCTTCAAAGGCAAATTTTAAAGAAGATCAACTTAAAATTAACCTCAATGAACTTAACAATGCTTTGGAATCTAACGCAACACATTTAGAGGTCTAGGCTAGAACGTGTTCTAGCGTCATTAAACCTAGTGGCTATCGTTTTCATTGAAGGTTGGGTGATTCCTCCTCTTTGATACGACAAGTGCTAACATGGACTTGTGCTCCCCATATCGTCGCGTATATATTGGGAGACCCCACTAGGCTTAAATCCTTTATCCATAGGAAATTGAGTCTGTCGCCTTATCGATCATAATGCATTGAACACAGCATTCAGGAATATTGACTTCCGTACGTAAAGTCCTTGGTAATTTCTCTTTAATTTATCACCAAGTGTATATTGCAGTTTTACGATTGATCTGGTAAACCTTTTTGTCTAGATTATCCAGAGTAGTCACTTTCGATCCTTTTCGACTCTCTAAAAGAAAAGGTCCATTTGCACACTTGTCCTTTCAAGCTCATTAAAAATCGAAGGAGACTAGAGTCATCTTTATATTTTTCTCGACTCTTTAAAACTGAAAAAGCAAAGTTGTGTCCATGTGTCGTTAAAATTAATTGACAACGAATAACATCCCTATTCCTTAGTTGATCTTAGGTTGAAACATATGGTGACAAATCCAGAGTCCAACAATTAAGGAATTCCTTTTGATGGGAATCCTAGTCATTTTCCTTCTTTAGAAATATTTTTGCTCCTTATATAGCTACATTGTCCGGCCTACTAGTATGGTTGTTTTCAACCTCTTTGGTTCAAAATGTCATGATTTCTCCGCGATAAATTACACCTCCAACTGGACAAAATCAACCTCCAGTTGATCCTAAAGTTGCCTTCTTCCTCGTTTGTTTCTCCCTCCCCCTCTTCCTCTTCGCTTGGTGAAAGTATTGGTACTAGTAACCGGGTGGCTAAGAAGAAGAAGAAAGGGAAGAAGAAGAAGAAGAAGCCAATTCAACAAGGGGGAAACCAAGCAACCATTGCTTTTAATGCAACATCTGATGAAAGTCCGTCCATTAAGCCTCACAAAGTCAAATATCCATGCAAACTTTGTCCGGGGGACCATCTTCTTTGAAATTGTCCTTACATTCCTCGGATCTTGGAAGAATGGTCTTCCCGTTCACACCATCCCGTGTCATCAACCTATGGAGATCATGTTGGTAACACACCATCAACTAGTGATAGTAAAGTTCATGGAAAGAAGGGAAAGGTGAAGTTTCCATGTAGGTTATGTGAAGGAAATCACCCCATTCACCTTTGTCCCTATCTGGATGAAGGCAAGAAATTGTTGGATAACTGTCCTGCTTCACCGCAGCGACTTCCATCTGGTTACAGGAAACTCTCCCTAAATCCTTCACTAGTTGATAAACCGACTGACCAAAATCAACCGTCGGTCAAAACCACTTTCTCTGAAAGTGAATCCAATGAGTCTATACCCGACCCAAATCAACAAGTCGAGGCAAAAGTTGACCTGATTTCACCTTTAGCAAATCGTACCTTTTCCAAAGAGAGTGAAAATGATACCGCTCAAGTTCTTTTTGTTACTTCAGATTCTAAAGAGCTTGGGAGCAATCTGCCTATTTCATCAAGACATGAGGAAAATCCTCCAGTTCTCGTAACTCAAGGGGTTAATTCTCTCATTAAAAAAAAATGAAATAGGCTAATGAGCATAATTCCTTGCCTTGTATCAAGCTCGTTAAAAAATGAAATAAGGAATCTGAGCAGAGTTTCTTGTCTTGTGTCAAGCTCATTTAAAAAAGAAACATATCCCAAGTTTAAAGTCGAGTCTCTGATTAGATCTCGTAAAATCCTAGTCGAGTCTTTGACTTGATCTCGTAAAAGAACCTTCATTTCATCCACTTGATAGCCATGAGTCATCTACTTAGGTGAATGTAATGAAGCTTGGGGGGCATGCACCTAGTGGTAAAGATAAGTTTCCATGTAGGTTATGTGAAGGGAATCACCCCATTCACCTTTGTCTATCTAGATGAAGCCAAAAATATGTTGGATAACCGTCTTGCTTCACCGTAGTGACTTCCATCTGGTTACTGGAGACTCTCCTTTTCATCATACTGGGGGTATGTAAACCAATTCAAGCATAATTTTTCATTTCAAGCTGGCGTAAAAATGAAACTGAATCCAAGCATAGTTCCCCATGGTTCAAGCTTGCGTAAAAATGAAGCCATTTCCATTTTAACCTTTGTGATTGCCATTTTATCAGTCTCTTTCGTCAGATGAGCCTTGGTTGTTTCATTCCATCACCACCATCTCTTTGGCTGATCATACGCTTTCACTTGGTTGTTTTACCCTTTTTGAGGAACAGTTGCAATGAGTGGTCTTATTAGCCAACCTCTTCACATAAATCAACATGTTTTGAGAAAATTCCAACATCACTGGAACTAGTTGCTACCCTAGACACCACTCATTCCTCAAAATAGAGTCCTCTTTAAACTCTTTTCAGACTCTCTAAATAAGAAAATATTGTCGAGCGCTTATCCATTCCAGCTTGTTAAAGTATTGGAAATGACATCCCTCTTGTATTATTTTATCATTTTTCGGACCTGAGGGATTGTTTACAAAAAAAAGCTTATGGAGTTTTCTTTTCATCCTTTTTCAAACTCTCTAAAAATGAAAAGGACCGAGTTATCCTTATCGTTAAACTCGTTAAAATAATAGCGACAAACTTGTCCATCTAGATGAGACCGATTTTCACTGTCAGTAGACTCGTTAAAATATTAAATAGCGACAGGTTTGCCCAAAGGGCGAATTATAGAACAAGCATATGTTATCCTCCTCAAGGTTGACAAAAATAAAGAAGTACTAGTCAGCAATGACTGGGGAAAAAGGGTAAAAATCTTGAAGAGTTTATGGTATCAAGTCGCTCTTGAACATGACACTTTCACTTCATCTCCATGATTGAGTTGGGTTGGGTTATTCCGTTCACTGGTCATCATACCATTGGTCTTTCATACCATCCATCTTTTGGGGTTAACGCTACCAATTCATCTCAGTGTCACCGACATGTTCAAGAGAAGTCATCCAGTTAATGTCTCATACGCTGCAATACCTCCAACTTAATTTTTTCATGACCACCATTCTTGAACCTTGTGTCGACAGTTCATTTTTACCTCCAGAAATCATTTGCTTCGTTTCGTGTCGTAGATGTGGGATACATCAAGGCCCTCCTATGACGAGTTGCTTCTTGTCGACGTCGGCTCATTATCCAAGAAGTTGACTTAGAAACACCCCTTCAGTGCTTTGAAGCGTGTTTACATCAATGGAAAGTTTCTCACTTCGGGCGACAGGTTGACATCAATGGCCTTCGATAGAAAGATTTTGCTTGGTGTTCGACATTGGATCATGTATTCACACCACGTGAATTGTATTGTAGTACCTTGAGGATCATTATCATTATCGTTGATTCCTCTCTCGCCTTTTAACAGCTCACACCATTGGTTGATAATCGGGCAATGTCTTTCCTAGTTCGACCTCAGAACATATCTTCACATGGATTGACTTTTACATCGAGCGAAGATTGAACGAGTTTGAAGACCCCAAATCTAGTTTCATACATCCGGGCTGCGACATATTCAGGGATATAAAAAACATCAAATGTACAAAGGCTTTATGCAGATGGTCATCCTAATCATGGATGATGACTCTATATCTGTAGAATCATCAGTCTGTATCTGCAGACAACTATCTGATCTATGTACATGAAATGAAATTTATAAAGCTAAGCATGGGAATGCCTCCCTTAGCTAGATCATGAAAATCATATTATGATGATGTATTGTATTGTAACTTATGCAGGTCACCTTCCAGTTTGAAACTTCGGATCCTCATGATAAAGCATTTCACCCGACATGAATATGTACGACCTCGTGCTTTAGGGGGAAACTGTTATAGACATATTTGGTCACATCAACCACAAACTTATATGTTAATGAACTAGGGCTCATCAACCCCTAAAAGAGTTGTTTCATACCCTAAAGGAACTTAGTCATCCGAGTGCATCATTCCCCAAAAGCTCCACCTTAGAAATCATCCAAAAATTGCGTAACCTAGACCATACTGACTACTCCACTATCAAAGTGCGATGCAAACTAACTGGTACACTATCAAGGTGCAATGCATACTATTTATTCCTTCTATAGGGTGCGATGGATGAGGATGGACAAATTTCTGGGACAATTTGTTAGTTGGTTGCTCATGGAATCTTCTAGAAACTTCTCATGTGCCACTTGCCTCTCTAAATTCGCCCAAGGATGACCAAGGGAATTAGGAAACCATCTCCAATTCCCCTCTCATGTGGAACCAATTGTAACAAGTGGAATGACACTAATCAATCTCCATGGATGACTCACACCCTTGCAAACATCTATAAAAGGATCTCCCATCCAAGAGATCAGAGAGTTGAATGGTTGTGAATTGCAAGTAAGTGATGCTATTTTTAGTGTTGAGGAGAGAGCATTGTATTCTTTTTGGTGTGTTCTTGCTAATTCATGAGGTGAAAATGGATTGATGCTGGGAGGATGGCGTTGGATCAGACAACTGGGTTGTAATTCTCCTTATTATTAATAAAGTTCTTCAAGATTTTTCCCAATTTATTGTGTAATTGTGAATGATTTCATTTGTTCATTATATATCTGATTCTATAATGTTTATGTCCTAATAGATCACGATGCTTTGACAGTTCTTTGTTGATGTACTTGTGTAGGTACTCTCCAAGCGTGTTAAGTATAGGGAGGAGTTACTGGATCTACCAAAGGAGAGAGAGATCAAGCAAGGGATCAAGTGAAAGTTCCAGGTTGGTTTCTATTATCTTTCTCTTATCTGTTACACATAGGAAAGATCATTGAATTGCTTTAAACTGTTGTTTCTAGGGTAGCTGCCAAACCTAGAGGGTTATTCATTCAACAAGACACTAATTTTCCTAGAAACAAGGATTTTTTCGAATTTCCAATCCCAAATAGTAATGCATGAGACCAAGATCCTTCATTTCGAATTCGGAAACTAGCTCCATATTACACTAGACAATCAAAACTTCAACCCTTTCTAGAAACAAATCGTCTACATACAACAACAACATCAAGGGTTGGCCTTCAAAAACTTTGAAGTTCAAGTTCATATCAACATAACTCTTCTTAAAACCAAGACTCAATAGATAGCCATCAATATGGGAGTACCATGACGAGGAGCCTGCTTCTACCCATATATGGCTTTCTTCAATTTGTAAACATGTGTTTCTCTATCATGGACCTCAAAACCTTCAGGTTTCTCAATATAGACTTCCTTTCCAATGACTCCATTAAGAAAAGTAATATTGACATGCATTTTATGTCATTTCCAACCTACAATAGAAGTAGGAGAAATGACAGATAGAATAGAAGCATACCTGGAATCAAGAGAATATGTGTCTTCATAATCCTCTCCCTCTCTCTAGAAGAATCCTCGAGCCACAAATCTTTCCTTGTACTTATTGACACTTCCATTAGCTGCATGCTTGATCTTGTAGATCCATTTTGAAGAAACAAAAGACTTTCCTTCAACTCTTGGCATAATTTCCCAAACATTGTTCTTCATTATATATTGATACTCTTTGATCATGGAATATTTCCAAACTTGATGCTAAGTTGCTTCCTCATATGTGCATGGCTTAGACTCAATGATCTTGCACATCATTGTTACATAACCAGCCTACTTCTTTGGATTCTTAATTTCCCTAAAGGTCCCATGAGTGCAGCATGTCCTTCAATTTCCTTCAATGTTCTTTTAAGCCAGGAAGGTCTCTTTCTAGTTTCAGGTACAATGGTTGCTGGAAATTCAACAAGTTCATGATCATTAGATTCTTCATGAGGATCTTGATCCATTGGTTCAGGTTCTTTAGACTTTGATTCTACATTCTTTAGAGCCACCTGCGAAGCAACATCCTCATCAAATATAACATTCCTACATGTTTCAATAAAACGTTGTCCTAGAACATATATCCTAAATGCCTTTGAATTTTCACTATAGCCAACAAATGTTCTTTACTTCCCAGAAAGTTCCAACTTCGTCCTTTTATCCTTAGGCACATGAACATAAACATGGCAACCAAAGATGCTAAAATTCTCAACTTTTGGTCTCTCACCTGTGAAGACTTCCTCGGGAGTCTTATAGTCCAATATTCGATGTGAGCATCTATTTTGAACATAAATAGTTGTTCTTGCAGCTTCTCCCCAATGAAACATAAGCATTTCTTTATTATGAAGCATGGCCTTGGTTGCTTCCATAATAGTCCTATTCTTCCTTTCGGAAATTCCATTTTGTTGCGGATAATAAGGAATTATCAGCTCCCTCTTAATTCTAGCATCCCTGCAGAAGGCAATTAATTCCTTGGAAATGCATTGTCCTTTATTGTCAGACCTCAAAGTCTTGATCCTTCTTCATGTATCATTCTCAACATGTGCTTTGTATTCACAAAAATTTTCAAATACTTGAGCCTTGGAGTTTAGAGGATAAATCCATGTTTTGCATGAGTAATCATCAATGAAAGAGACATAAAATGAATTTCCACCCAAGGTCTTGTCAGACATATTCCCACAAACATCAAAGTTCATGAGATACAAGATTCCTTTGGATCTACTATCACTTCTAGTACATCTTCTTTTAACATTATTTCCAAGGGCATATCCCTTACAAACGCCGCCATGTTTAAATTTGTTTTCTAGTACACATTTAACAAAATATGTCATTCTAGAAAATGATTTATAATGAACATGAGCGTCCCTTTGATGCCATATTTCACAAAGATCAATGGTGTTGTGTATCAAGGCTTGAACTGAATGCCCAAGGAGACGATATAGGCCTCCAATTTTCACACCAATGACCTTGGAAGATTCAAAAGAGGCTTCGCTCTTCCATATTAGAACTTGTCCATCAATTAAAGCATTTTTATATCCCTTTTCTTCAAGAGATGAAAAAGATAACAAGTTTTTCTTCGAACCAGGGACATATAAAATGTTGTTAATTGATATATACCTCTTGATTCCAATTGGAAGTGTGAAAAACCAATTCCCTTGACTTTGTATTTGATATTATCTCCATGCTAAACCCTTTGAGAAATCTTCTTTTTGACCAATCCAGAGAGATGATCATGAATCCTAGTCATGTGCCCAGATGCACCACTGTCCACCAACCATATTTCATCATGACCTGCAATAGAACCTTTAAAAGCATAATGAAATGAGTATTCATCATCAAAATCATCCTTTATAGGCCTCCTCTTATGAGATGATTCATTTAGATAAGCAATAAAAGAATTATGGTTCCCTTTTCTTTTTCGATCACCATTACTTTGATAGTCATCCTTCTATTTCTTTGAGGAAATTGATCTTGATAGTGACCATAATATTGGAAATGGTATCATTGTACATTTGTAAGATCTCTTTTATCTCTTCTATCTTGAGAGGGAGGAGGAGGTCCTCTTTATGGAGAAGGTTTCCTTCTTGGAGAAAATCTTGGAGCAGGTATTGAATTTGGTATTTTACCATAACTTCTTTGAAATATTCCAAATTAGCTCTTCTTCTATTACTCTTAGATAAGCTATTAAAGATTCTGTTGGAAATAATCTTCAATCTGGCCTATGGAAATGAGTCTTGATTCTTCTTGTGTGCAGGCAACCCACAACTTATCAAATGAAGGTGCATTTTCTCTTCCACAAATGCTTGATGAAAAAGGATCCCATTATCTAGGAAAACTACCCAAAGCCATAGCTACCAATTCTTTTTCGAATACTTATTCACCAATGTCCTTGAGTTTATCTTTATTTGAGAAATTATAATGAAGTATGATGCCACAAAATCATTCTTTGTCATCTTGATATTTCGAAGTTGACCCATCAAATTTATATATTGATTCATGTTGTTGATTGTGTACAATCCAATGAGGGCATCATGCATCCCCTTGTAAGTTTGATGATCAGAAATATATTGAATTAGATTTTTCCTAACAGGCACTATAATGATGTTTCTTGCCAAGATGCCATCTTCCTGAAATTTGTCTTTTCTTGCTTGGTTAGTTGTTTAAATAACTTTTCCTATAACAATTTCCAAAACCTTGTGCCTTGCATGTACTAAGTCAATCCAAGCCTTCCATGCCTGTAACTAGTTGCTCCTCCAAGATTGTTTTTTTCCTTCATGAAATAATTCATGATGTATATGATGAAGAAGACCAACCAAAATCAAAAGATGAAGAATCCCAAACTCTTCAAGGTTCTCTCAATGCTTCTTCAAGGTGATCTCACAATTGTTTCCTTTCACCAAATTTCTAATACCATGTTGAATTTCTAGTGAAATAAAAAATATTATAGTTTTTCAAAATTGATAACTACTTCCAATCATACAATTTGTCTTCTTATAGGATTCCAATCATTAAGCAGTTACACATGAAAAAATTCAGCCATTAACTTTCTACAATAGATAAATAGAGATCATGGTAAAAAATAGAAAATGAGACAAGAAACACCAAAATTACGCTCATAGCCAGGGAAAAACCCACAAGGCATAAGATCAACCAATATTTCCTTATGAAAGAAATTATGTTCATTAATAGTACATCAAAATATTCCAACAAGATACCAAAATCTGACCTCAACAATGTTCAAGTCAAACTAGTCAAAGGAGAGAGAATATGGTCAATGTTAGCCAAAGACGCAATCTACAATAGAGGGCTGAATTCTAGCATGTGGTGGCTCAGAAAAGAGGGCTAAAATTTGGTCAAGATAATAGTCAATGAACCAATCAATATCTTGGTTAAAGGCCTTAGTCAAATCGTATAGTCAACAAGCCATAAATAGGAAAGAATTTTGGTCAAGCTAGGTCAATGAAATTTTGCATTCTTCGACCTCCAAAGACAGTCAAAATTTTGGTCAAACAAGTCCAAACTAGCCGAGCTCAACACAAGTCAAACATATCAAAAGAAGTTGGTCAACACAGATAAAAAAGTCTCCTTTTACTCCTTCACATGTGTGAACTCCTTCTTGTTATTTCAGATCATACGTGATGATGCGATGTGATGCTAAATGAGCTTCAACGAGCCTCTATTTATATGTGTCTTAGGAGGTGGATTTTCCACATGTGGGGTCGACTTGTTCATCATTAGGCCGACTTGGTCAAACTTGAAAATATGAATTTTTCTCCATTATTTTCCAGTCAAAACACTAACCATAGCTACGCATTTTTTAAAATTAAGTTCTTAATGAAAATTTTTGCTATTGTTCATCATAAGGGTTGACTATATTTCCCTTGAGAAATTGGATAGGAAGAGAGTACGAACAAGATATCAGTGTCTATAATTTTAAAGTATGTGACTTAAAGAGATCAAATTACATTGTTCAACTACATTTTGATGTAGTGGGCATATTAAGTAACATGAAAAAAAGGACAAGGGTAGACACTTTTCTAATTTAATTGTGATGAGTGATGATGTCAATAAGTATTTGGTATTATTATTTATAGAAAACAATCAAATATTGGATATGGATGGAAGAGAGGATAAAAGAGAAGATTATATAGTCATAGATGTTATTTCAAATATTGATTGGAAGAGTTGGAGAAATGATACAATAATTAGTGTTGAACTACCTTTCAATTGTTGGCCCAAAGGACATATAGAGAGGGGGGATGAATCAGTGTGAGATCAATTTTATCATTTCATAGATTTTCATAATCAAACAATCTTATAGTAATGAATCTTAATGATAATCACCATATCGTCAAATATAACAATGCATCATCAAGTTACCACCATATCAATAGCATATCAAGAAGCCTTGACATTACAAGAGAGACACAAGCTTTTACATATAAACCCATATGATAGAAAAGCACAACTCTTGTTCTTCTTTATCTTCAAATTATTACACAAATTCACAGGCTATGACATGTTGGAGGAAACTACCCCCAAGATATGTAAGGTATCATTTGAAGTAGGCTACAACTTGATTGAGGCACCAACCTTGAAATAATGCAAGCAACTTCTCACTTTAGGCTCCAACTTGATTGGGGCTCCAACCTCGATGATGAGTGGGCTACAACCTGCTCTAGGCTCCAACCTCAATGATGAGTGGGCTCTAACCTACTTTAGGCTCCAACCTCAATGATAAGTGAACTCCAATATGCTCTAAGCTATAACCTCAGTGGAGGCACCTACCTCCTTATTCAATTCCTTTTGGACCTCTATTTCATATCAATTTTAAATTAGATCCACTACCATCATCTATCAATACATAGAAATAAAATCTACAAACACAATCGCAACCTGCAACCATTGTCACTATAATTTTTGTCATATCCTACATCCATTGTCGCTGCAATCACTGTCATAACCTACAACCACCGTCACAACAATTTTTGTCACAAACACTACCAAAAATTGTCATAAAAACCACTGTCACTAGCTATCATGTTGTTTCCCATACTCTACTTCATCTTATCCATCAATCTAGTCACACACAACCCTTCTCAGAATTTGTTTCTAGATGTATCCAAAACCACAACAATATGTGCATGATCCCTCAAAACATGCAAAATAGGTTATTGTCATCAAATAAGAGTCAATAAGACTCTACATACCCTATTTACATCCATCTCTAAGCCCTAATCACCTAACTTCTTCTAGAATCCAATTTGGACCAATATTAAGCCCAAAAACCCATAAAAACCAATTGGAACTTTATATTAAATTAAGCACTCTACAAAATGTCCCATTTTAGGCGCAATTCTACAAATTATCCAGATTTTGGCACCGGTTTGATAGAAAGGCCAATATCAGTATGCTAATTTTTCTACAAAACAAATTCAAGTAACTACCATCGAGACTTGAACCGAGGTCTCGGCCACTACAACATAGGCACACCACCAATCGAGCTATTGATGACATTTGTAAACCAACTCCTCCAACTTTGTAATGACTACGATCTGAGACCAGAACGAGGGTATGTCCCTCGTGCCAAACCTTGTTAGATCATGTCATAACGTGCACCAACATATATTACGTTGTCTGAATGATGACATGGAATCGAACCTGGTCAGCACCATTTGTTTGTGTGTGTATTCATATTGTGGCCATAACTGAGATCGATGATACAAGTTTGAATCATGATAAACAATTCCAAGCCTATTCATTGTTCTTCAAAACCAAATAAAGCTTGAAATATATTGCTCCACCGATACTATGTTTACCAATATATCAATTGATTGTTTTCTGTTTGAATGAGCAACTCAGGTGCATATTTATAGTAGTCCATGATCTTGAGATCGTGGAGGGCCAACCAAAGGGCCTATGAATTTGGACTCTATAATAGGGTTGACGTACATTAAACTTTGAGTTATGTAACAGAGGGCCAGGCCCTAACTTTGATTCAAATGGATGCCATGCAACATTCCTTCCACCATACAATCGAGGTTGGTTCAACATTGGTTCCGCCATATGATCAGGGCTAGTCTCTCCATGTGAATATTCTCTCTTTAGTGCTTTTAATTTGGTCTTTTAAACTCAACACCTTGGTCCCATGTGACCAGGGCCTATGACCAGGTCCCCATGGGAACTTGGCCATTCGCATGATGATGTCATAAGATGTCACCATGCCATGTGAAATACCATGAGGGGTACCACATGTCACCCATTTCCAGCCTTTCTACCAACAAAATATTTCAATTTGTCCCTACCACGTGGCAAGTTCTAGTGACTCCAACTTGGCATGCTAATTTTATTGAGTGATGTGTCATCTACATGTATAGACAACCTATGATCTTTTGCCATGTTCCAACCAATCTGGATGCGCCATGTGTTAGTCTAAAGGAGGCTATGGTGGTAGGTTAATTGTCATGCAAGTTTTCATGTTATATGCCTTACAGCTTCTTCATCCATTGATTCGATGCATCAGATCTTGAAAATATGGATCATACTTAATGGGGTTAAATGTCATGCATGTTCTGTTGAGATCCACTAGTTTTTGGTTCAATGGACCATGGATTCACTCAAAAGGTGCACACTCTTCAACATATTCATATTTTGGGGTTTTTCCTTATAGTTTGGGCCTACAACTAGAGCTTATTTTCAAATGGCCATAACTTCTCATCTGGGAGGAGTTTTTCATTGTAGGATATACCATTAGAAAGGTATCAACGAGACCTAAAAAAGAATATTATTTATAGGATCACTAGAACACCATAATTGTATCAAAAGCTAAAATAATTTTAAGCACATTTTACATCATTTAATGAGATCATATAAGAGTCCTAGTTGTCATATTGTTTCATAGAGAGTTACAATGCTTCCTGAGGCATTATGAATTATATTGTTGTTATCTTGGACATCCCCTTTGACATCGTGTTGTCATGAATGATAATAAAATGTGCAGTATCCATAAGAAATGTCTTAATGTACAATGTAAAAATACCATGAGAACAAGAAAAAGAGAAATGGATCTTAAGAAGGTCATATGGTCCTCTTATATGCTAGTTGAGAAAAAGAACAAGGTTGATAAATCAACCCATATATGATTAGGAATGCACAAGCTAAAGAATTTATATGATAATGGCTCAATTGAATTAGAAACCAGAGGTCATTTACCTTACATAAATGGAGTAAATGTATATTGATTGGAGAAATTATATGAATAAATCAAAAGGAATGTTCAAATCAACACCTTAGAAACCTTGCAAATTGTAGGGTATTACACCAATGCAAGAGGGGAAGCAAATATTTTATGGAAAGGAATTCTACAGGGCCCAATATGAGAAAACATATTAAGGGACAAATGGGAAGACACTAAAGCAAATAAAGTCAATTTTATGTATTGTATTAAGTGATTTGTGTTAGGATATTTAGACACTCAGAAATTACTTAAAATCAACTTGATCTAATTTGTTTTTAGGTAAATTGTGTTTCCTTAGTATGCATTTATACTTATGTAATCTTATAATCACAATATGTTCTAGACACAAACTAATTTGATGGTTCTTTTTCTTTGATCAGTGATTATAATGATCAATGGCTTAGCATTTGATTGGTCTATATCTCTATTTTAAAAAACAGGGAGAGTAATTTTTTGAAGATTGATTGTGAGAAACTCTTCTGTAAAAATATTTCCTTTTGCATTAATATATTTCCTAAAGTGGTTACATTGGCTAGGGTCGTGGATTATTTCCCACTTTCAAGGTTTCAACCATGCAATACAACAATGTACCAAGCTTTGGTCTATTTGTGTGAGTGGTTGCTTAAGGTGTTAAACCTATGTGTAAATACCATGTCTTGTCAAACATGGTATTATACCTAATCCTATTGTTGGTTGCGATCTTGAACATGTGTCACTACATGCATCAAAAAATTTCTTACTTCTACCATTATTTTGCATTTTTAGGTTAAGTGGGTTATTCCATTACATTTGCAATGTTGCCTTTAGTCGGAAACTCTTCTTTTTTTTGCCCAAATTACAACCATTTTTGTCAAATATAGCAATATAAAGTTTCATTATGGTTTTTAAAATATATATAGTATACACTATGTTAATATTTAACTTTTTTCTATTTATATTCTTGATCTGCTACCCTTTCCAGTTTATATATATTTTTTTATTGTGCACTCCATGTGATCTCAATAAACTAGAAATCAGTTGAAAATTTGTTTTTTTTTTTTGTATATTATTCACTATATATTTTATGTGATATCAACAAATTAGAAATATACAGAAAACTTCCTTTTTTTAGTAGGCTAATATTCTTAAGTTTTGAATTTGTCATTTTTCAAACAAAAAATACTCCTCCTCCATAGCATTTACTATATATATTGCATTACCTTTATTGTTTGAAAGTTACTTTATTAAGTAAGATGTCTTGAGTTCAAGACTTTATTTTCATTAAGTTATTATTTTGAAAAAATCCATTACTCTTTCCAGTTTATATATATTTTTTGTTGTGCACTCTACTGATCTCAATAAACTAAAAGTAAATTG
>APFE030050336.1:78996-136630 GCA_000404065.3 Pinus taeda
TTTTTTTTTTCACTTTATATTTTATGTGATATCAACAAATTAGAAATAGAGATAAAACATCCTTTTTTAGTAGGATATGTTAAGTTTTGAATTTGTCATTTAAAAAAAAAAAATACTCCTCCATAACATTTACTATATATCTTGCATTATATTTATTGGTTGAAAGTTACTTTATTAAATAAGATGTCTTGAGTTTAAGACTTTATTTTCCTTAAGTTATCTCTTTGCAAAAAAACCACGCAACTTTAAGTTATCACATGAAGGGCATAATTTTGACATCCAAAATCTATTTTTTATGCTTTTTTTTAACTTCCTATTTTTTTCAAAAGCTTTTCATATTAACAATGAGTTTACGCTTTAAAATTCATATTAATTTCATATTTTATATTGTTATTCCAAGTGATCTTTTCTTACTAGTTAAACTGCTTCTCATGGAAATCATATATGGAGGATGTACTATGAAGGGACTCACTGGTATGTATTGGGAAAATAAACTATCTCAGTCAGTGCTTCAAAGAAATCCAAATGGGATAATAAAAATGACAAAGCATGTAGATTAATCAAATGTCCAACTCTATTGATTTATGGTTTCACCTTCAAGTAATCGAGCACGCAGGTGAAGCTTGGGAAAAGTTGGAAACCATATTTGGTAAACACAATGAGATTCAAGTGAACTAGCTTGAAAACCAATTGATTTATTTAAATCATGTTGATTTCTCTTACATTTGAGGTTATCTATCTAAGTTCAAAACACTTACAAATTTTGAAAGGAAGGGTGTTTTATGTATATATGTTGTTCTTACTAAACTTGTTAGTGCATATTCTATTTTTGTATTTGTTTTTCACTCCACCAAAAAAGATCTACGGGATGCCTACACACCAACATATTTTAAATATTTTTCTGATTTTTTTATTAGAGAGAAATATAATCTTATGGCATTTAACATAGCCATAGTGGCCTAAAAAAAGGATAAAGCCAAGAATTTGTAGAATCAACATCCTTGCAACAACAAGCACAACAAGAGTCCCAAATCCTCTTAACTAGTTTAAATTCTCAATGGTGAAAAAGATGAAAATCAACTGGTAAGAAGGCTAAGAGACATTGTATTTTTTGTGGGTGAGATGGTCATATAAATTCTAGATGTTTCTATAAGATGGAGGACTTACAAGTAACAATAAAGTAAGACAACTTCAATATTGATTATTTTTCTTCTTCTAACTTTTCTTCTCATGGACATGCACTTTTTGCTTTGGATATTTCGTCAATGCAATACTACTTCTTCTAATGAGTGGCTTATTAATTATGGATAAAGAAATTTTTCTACTTATAATGAATGTAATATCAAACTAATATTTGTTTGTTATGATGGATCCCTTAGCATTGTAGAATATGGAGATTTTCAGGTAGATTATCATTAGAATAATTATATATTATGTTCTCCAAATTTCTCCTCCAACATTCTATTAGTATATGGAATCACTTATTCAAGTGAAGGTAAAACAATAAAGTTTTCACTTCACCAAGTAGTAACCAAGGATTTCAAAGATACTAAGAATGTCTTAGCAATTGAAATTATTGATGATATTACTAGGTTGCACATAATTGACAAGTTTGGGTCATGTTTTCCATCAATTTTTATTATTCATAGTGATGACTTGAGAAAAAAATTTCATGAGCAATTTGGTCATCTATACTATTACTCATTGCAGCAACTATGTAATCACATTGCAATGACTAGTCTTCATCTCATTTCTTGTAGAGATGGTGTTAGTCTCAACTGTGTTCTCAACAAACATCATTGATACAATTTTGGAGAACATGTTTCTTAGCACACCTTGCACCCCTTGCATTTTGTTCATCGTGATTCCTTCTCCTTCTTTCTCTAGGTTTAAGTACTCCTTATCTATCATTGATGGATTCTTGAGACACACTTTGGTTTGATTATTAAAACTTAGGAGTGAAGTTTTTGACATATTTCTAGTCTACAAGGCCTTTGTAGAAAAAAATCTAGACACCAATTACAAAAGTGAAGAACAAATTATGAGGATGAATATGTTAACAATAAATTCACAACTTGGTGCAACATTCACGGGGCATTAAAATGCAAATACTATTTCATATACATCACAATAAAATGGAGTTACTAAAAGAAAAAATTTCAAATTAAAGGAAATAAAAAACTGTATGATCCAATATAAAGGATTAAGTCTTCATTTTTTAATGAAATCCATCAATTGCGTTAATTACATGGTAAATTGCACTCCTACAAAAAAATTAAAAAACATCATATTTTAAGTAGAATGGAGTAAAACTAAACTAAATGTAAGACACTTCCAAGTGTTTGGTAGTGAATCATGGGCTCACATTCTTGATGAGAAAAGGAAGGCATTACAACCTAAAAGTGAGAAGTGCATTTTTATTAGAAATTTTGAAGATGTAAAATGTTATATATTTCCTCAACTTAATTCCCATGGAATTAATATTACAAAAGATTATAAGTTTGATGAAATCCTATCAGTTTGTAAGCCTAATTTAGTGTGCATTCCATCCATGGCCTATGAACCACTTTTGGTGTTTGTGCCATCATATACTCCCTACTTTTCTTTTAATAATATAACTATAACTTCTTCTTCATATGATGGTAGTGAGGATAACTCAATCCACCTCCACTTGCTCACCTTGCTCTAGTTGGATTAATTGAACATGAACCTACACAAGTCTTGGAGCTTCCCAGATACTTTTATACAACATGAGAAGTATCTAGTGATCTTGTCAGTGATCATATGTAATATTGTATATTTTCATATTTCTAGAAATCCTCCTCTCTCTTGGATCAAGTTTCAGAGACATGAGATAAAAACATGATGATAATAAGGATGAAAAAACACCTCCATTTTCTCACCTTCCTCTGATTGGATTCATTGAACATGAACCTTCATGAGTGTTATATCTTCCCATATGGTTCTATACAACATGATAAGTAGTTGATGATCATGTTTGTGACCCTATAGATAAACATTGTGCATGTTCATATTTCTAGCAAGCCTCCTCTCCTTTGGCTCGAGTTTCATAGATTTGATATAGAAACATTTGTAGAAGCTTTAGGACATCTCTATTGGGACACATCAATAAATCAAAAATGTTGTTCCTTAATAGCAAATAATACTTGGGATCTTGTACCTCTTCCAAATGGAATAAATCTTGTCAAATGTAAATGGGTATGTATCACTAAGTATGCATCCAATGCAAGTGTTGAAAGGCATAAGGCCAAGTTAGGTTCAAAAGGATTTTTTCAATTTGAAAGGATTGACTATAATTCAATATTTAACCCTATATAAAAAATCAATTCTATCTTCCTTGCTCTAACCCTTTTTGCCTCGCATAAAAGGGAGGTCCATCATATGGATGTTAAGTCCAACTTCATGTATAAGTATTTCTAAGAATAAATTTACATGGAACAACCTTCTGTCTATGCTAAGAATTATTCCAACCTTGTTTGTTTGCTTACGAAATTCCTTTATGGTCTTAAGCAAGCTCCTTGGGATTGGTATACTAAAATGGATATCTTTTTTCTTGCCATTAGCTTTTCTATATGCCATTATGACCCTAATGTCTATACCAAAAAAGTAGGTAACCATCTCATAATGTTTTTTATTTACGTTGATGAGCTTATTCTCATTAGTAGTGACCTCAAACTTTTAAACCATTTGAAATCAAACCTTAAGAAGGAACTTGAAGTGATGGAATTTAAGTTATTTTCATTATTTCCTTGGCCTCCAAGCATTGGAAACAAAGGGAGGAATTTCCCTTTCCTAGTATAAGTATGCATGTGACCTTGTTTGTTTCTCTCACTTGTAATATTGTAAACTAGCCCCTTCTTCCTTTCAATTTCAAGTCAAAATTGATGCACTTTGTATGACAGCTGAAGTATATGTCACTTTGTATCATCAATTAATTGGTATCCTTTTATAATGGACTCATATCCGCCTTGATATTTTCGTTGTTGCTAGTCTAGTTTCTTGGCATATGCAAATACACCATGAGAGCCATTTGAAAGTAGCAAAAGGGATATTTAATCTATCCAAGGTACAATTTAGTTTGGGGTATGTTGCAATTTAGGTGGGACTCTTTTGTTTGTTGGTTTCATTAATTCTTATTGGATGAACATTCATAACCAAAAATATACTACAAGTTATGTTTCCAATATTTTTTCATACATGTCACTCACAGTTGTTTCTCTTTTCAAAAGTAGAGAATCAAGTAGTAGTTAATGCGAGTCAAGAAGCCATGTGGCTCTATATATCCTTTCATAGTTTAGGTACCAATAGTAGCATCCAAAAACACTCTTGTGTGAAAATAAAAGTCCCATTAAGCTCACCAAATATCTATTTGAACATCATAAAAGAACACATTAGGATTTTTCCTGCAAAAAGAAAATCACACTTTTATTCATTTTTAAAAGAAAATGCATTTTGTATATACATACATAACGTGTGTATTCATTAAGAATCTTCTCATATCTTTTACATATGCTCAAAAGAATTCAAAAGGGGCAAACAAAAAGCCTTGAAGTGGGGCCAAAATCTAAATAACAATAAATATAAATATTATACAAAGAGGATGATCAAGTAATGTATAAATCACTTATCTTCACCTTCTTCCCTTTCTTTTTCTTGACATGTTACCATTCCCCTACTTTCAGGCCCACTGGAACCATATCCATGTCCCTCGTTTATATATTTGCAAGGTTCTCCTTGTTTGAATTATCTGAAATTTCTAATACATGGACTCGCTTTATACCCACCATGCCATCCTATTTGTGAATCATATTCTTCTAATGATTTGTCTCTTAAATTTCTATTGGATATGTCCCACTTTGATGGTTTGTAGCTATTTCATTATGATCCTGAGTGTCGTCATCATCTTTTTCTAGGTTCTTTAATTTTTCTTCTTATTATGGTTCAGAGAGATGTGAATTTCAAATCTTCCATCTTTTTGGCTTATGTACCTTTTTCTTTTTTTGGTTCTTTTTTTTCCTATGGGCATGTGTTTTGTAAATTTCATATTTGAAAGCAGTAACGACATCAAAATTTTGTATCCTCATTGTCTAATGCTTGAGACCACTAAATTTTTTTATGTTTCAATATAATGTGATATGGTCAACATTTTCTAAGGTCTACCTCCACATAAATTATGGAAAAGGTAAAAATACCTTTCTTTGTTCTTTCAAGGTCCCTTTTTTTGAAATTTCCTAGAGTGTTTCCAATGCCATCTAGGACCTGACGGTGCCAAAAAGGAAGTGGTAGGTCAGTCTCACCCAAACAGGAAAGGTTGTGACTACCATATTTGTTGCATAATAATCTAGAAACCATAAAGTAATAAAGATCCCAGCTCTACCCCAAAACCACAGTCCTTCATTAAGATAAAAATCCAAATCTTTTTGTGTATCAAATTGGACTTGAAAAATCCTTTGGGGCATAAATAAATTTCACAGTTGGGTGTCCAAAAGGGACAAGACCACTGGTGTGCCTTGAAATGAAGATTTGTGAAAGAAGAATTTACCTCCAGAAGGTTGACTTCTAAGGATGGTGTTTTTTCCATTTTATATACAATGTAGGGGGTTGGATTACTTTGAATCTATTTTTTTGAGGAATGGGACTTCCCTTTCACTGCATATTTGAAAAAGGAAGATGGACCATTTGGATCTTGGGTCTTGTAGCAATGGTTCTTGGAGCTCCTCCTCTCAACCTTGAGTTCAATATTATAGTTGAGTTCCTTTTGATTTTATAGTCTTGGATCTATGACATATCTTGGAGCACCTTCTCTTCACACTGTGAACATTGGAAGATAGCAAGGAAACCCCGTTTATCCTCAATAGTCTGATTTAAAGAAAAGATAGAGGCAGACCTTCTAGTCCATAAAAGATATAATTTCTGACACATTTTTTATTAAAATCTAAAATGTATTCTTCTCCAGTGCATCCTAAGGCCCACATTGTGAAAACCCCAAGGGGAAAATCACATTTTTTTGTGTGCATAACAAAATTTTGGGCATTAGATGTGAGGCCACTAACAACTCCATCACCCATGAGACATAACACATATTATAAATCATATCAAAGGAAAGATAGGGTTTGGAACACACCCACCGCATTGTATTCCAAAAGAAACAATCCTGGACCTAGTAGTCAACAATTGCACATTTGGAAAAACTTTGAAACCAGCCACAACAGAGGAGGTAACAATCCTCTATAATCTTGTCACAAATCCCCTTTTTGACAGCTCCATAATCCAAGCATGAGATTGCCTCTCCGTGGAAGAAAAAATAAACCCTCGCTAAGAAGCAGCGGTCGAATAGCAAAAGCACAATGAGTAAACCATAGGAAGCCTTTAGTATTCCATATTTTGTACCCAATCCGTTGTTGGACCTCATAGAGGAAGAAGTCCTACTATATAAGAAAACACATTAAGTTACACATGAACTTTATCAAAAATCTTATTCAAGATCATGTTCTCAAAGTTCTTTTTTTCCCCTACATATGATCAGGTTGTAGGCATTTCCACGAAGTCTCTTACCAATTTTTTTTTTTCAAATTTCAATCTATGTTAGTAGTTTAGGAAGTTTTCATTTAAGTGGGATAGGCTCTAATTTGTTCTTCTCCTATTGTGTCACCTTTTAAATTATTCAACCTATCCTATTTTGTTCTTCAGGGTTGGGGGTGTTACGATATCTAGACACTTAGGAGTTAGTTAATATCAACTTGGTTTAATGTTATTTTTGGTAAAGTGTGCTTCTTTATTATATTTCCTTAGCATGAATTAACATGTAGTTATATTCATGTGGTCCAATCGTCATGATACATTCTAAACATTAAGTGATTCAATAGTTTATATTTTTTTTATTCTAATATCGATATTGATTCATGACTTATCACTCGATTGGTCCATGATTTCAATTTAAAGAACATGAAGAGTAATTGAAGATCAATTGTGAGAACTCTTATGTAATTTTTGTCCTTTTGCATTAACATATTGCCTCAAGTGGTTGTGTTATCCATTTTTTTGGAATATTTCCATATTTGAGCATTTTAATCACATAATACACCAGTGTACTAATCTTTGGTATTTTTTGTGAGAATTTGTTTAAGGCGTTTGATTTATGTGAAAATACCTTGTTTTGTTAACAAAAATTGGTGATTGCAGGTATGGAAATACCATAAGGAACAAATGGGATATGTCCCTTCCAACAACCCATATTCTATAATAAGGAATAAAGATCAATTGATCTTGGTCGTAAAAATGTATATATGGGAAAATTCTTGAAAGCTTTGGAAATTTGGAAAAAATATGAACTCTCATTCAAGTTAATTTGAGACAAAGTGATTAAGGCAATAAATTGATATGGTAAAGCCATAAAAAAAAAAAAATGCATGGAATGATCCATCACTAAGAAGGAACAAAATGATGTTGTCACATTCTTGATGGAAGGTGATGTTTTGGAGGGACATGGTTACTAAATGACCTAGAAAAGGGTAACAATACTAGTGAGAATTAAGTATAAAACCTATTATCCCAATGGAAAATCCACCCAAAGTGATCATTAATTCTATCAATGTCCACTAATACAAACAAGATTAGCAGAAGACATAAAAAAAAATATTGAAGGTGCTCCTTGGTTGTAGCTTATCAATAAAACATGGGATCATCACCGTTGTTGAGATTGGAAAAATCCACAAACTATTATGAGTTCACATGACTAGTTAGCAATGGAAAGTGCTCTATAGTAGAAAATAAGGCTATAAACAATCGATACAAATATCATGAGATATTATAAAAATAGAGGATACAAATTATTTGTGTAATACCCTAATTTTAACCTCTCAATTTAAATCATGTGTTGTAATTAAATGGTTCATTTTACAAGTGTGAATATAGGTGGTCTAAGTTATAGTGATCCCATAATGTAAAATGTAGATATGCTTCAAAAATATTCCTATTATGGAGTTGAAGGACAGGGCACAACTAGAGAATGATAGATGTATTGTACATAGGATCAACAAACATAAGGTAAATGGTGTGGACTATGTCATGGTAAAAGATAAACATAAAAAATAATATAGTTCCACCAAAAAGGTTTCTAAGTAGCATAAGGAGGCTATGGTTCCAAAAGGGAGAAGACAAAACCCATTAAAATAATGCTTCCTTGATTCCTTTGTAGAAATAATAATTTTTTTCCTATGTCATATTAAAATCTCTACATACCATTAACATGAAGTGTCCCAAGCCCAATCTATGACACTACATGGAAGGCACATATGCCTCAAGCATGATGGTGGGGGAAGGGAGAACATGTGAATTTTGTCAAAAAGACTCTTTTTCCATGACTTTACCATTCTTCCTCAAGTTATAAGAAGGAACGTGTTTTCCCTTCCATGGTGTCTATATTACATCTGATCAATAAATTGTCATTACATTAAGTTTTATCTCATGAATTAGAACATAGTCTATAAAAGTGTGACTGTTGTATTCAAAAGGTTGAATATTGGATTCCCAAAGTGTAAGAAAATGTGAAAATTAAATTCCAAAAAGTGTAAATATCAAATCTAAAAGTGTGAAATTTAGGTTACCAATTTTTTTGAAATTGTGAATATTAAGCTAAAAGTGTGGATATTGGATTCCAAAATTGTGCACATTGTATCTACAAGCATAATATTAGATTTTGGAAGTGTAATATCTAATTTTAATAGTGTTAAGATCATTTTTAAATATTATTATTGGAAACATCCATTAGTTACTACATCAAGTTTAAATAGAAGAAAAATATAAACTAAAGTAGTCATTTCATTAAAGAACCATACATTCTCATTAAAATATTTAAAGTAGAATCTAATGATGATTGTCATTAGAAATGGTAATGTGAGCACATGATATCCATACATACAAAATGAGGATTATGAGTTAATCACACTTACCTACGGTTTCACCTTATATGCAACCATATAACTAGAGCCAAGATAGAAGAGAAAATATAATCTTCAGTAGTAAGTAATACATAAACTCTATCATAGACTATTTATGGTGTTCTTAAATGATACAAATCATTAAAAACTACAAGCACTAAATGTTCACAATACAAGTCTCATTTATTTGCATCATTCTTACTCTGGCTAGTAGGTTCCATTTGAGTTAATAGTGCCTCAATTGTTGTAAACCCCCACTAGTAGTATTTCAATCATAGTAAAACTTTCCCTTTCCCCTACCCAGATATGTTACACAATTTGGGTCTAAGGACTATACTATGAGAATTTGTTCCTCAACAACATCATCCTTTAGATAAAATTCATCTTTAGAATTTTTCACATAGAGGTCCAAGACAAAGCTCTTAATTAGTATGGACATTTTCCCTCAAGCATGCTTCCATGACATTATGTGTGGGTAGTGTATGAATGTTGGTGTCTATGTTTTGTACTTTAGAAGGATAACGATTATATCATGTGTACTAATTATGGAAAAAATGTTTGTCCAAAAACTTTAAGATATTCCTAGTAGGTTTGGACGCAAAAATTGTTCCCCTCGTGGCTCAATCCCCTTTTCACAGAAGGAGATATAAGTTTCTATTCATTTTTCAATTTCTTCTACATATAAAGGTTTATTTACTTGTAGTAATGATAGCCAAGGTTTCCCTCTAAGTAAGTGCATGTGGCCATTTGGAAATAAATACCACATATTGATAGGAAGGAGATGAATATTTATAATCTCTAGTGAAGACTTTATATTAACATAACTAGTGTGTCATAAATGAATTGTAAATTGAATTGTCTACATCCTTTAATACAAACTATCTTAGTTTCTCATCCAACAAGCATAACACCACAAAATTCTTGAATTTAAAGACACCCTGATCAATTAGGCAGGTAGAAGGAAAAATTATCCTCACATGCACTATAAGTATTCATGATTTCCATTAGTGAAAGTATATACTTTCACTTAACTAATCTAATAGTATTATATATGTTTCACCTACATCTTCATATATGTGAGCTACTAGAAGGAAACCAACCTATGCAATTTCAATTACCCTCTTGAATGTTAGAAAGGATGCAAATGTAAACACAATGATTTTTGTCGTTGCATGCATAATGAAAAGCAATTTTGGTCAACCACTTTTATATAGTAAATCAAATTCATCAATACATGTTGACCTTAAATATTTTGAACCTTATTATATAATCTTTTGAAAAATCACATTTAAGGAAAAGTGGTGTGTTAAATAAATATGACTTGGAAAGATAACAAATAGTAATTACTTTGAAAAATGTATTCATTTCAATCAAAATAACTCCTCCAAAATTGATGAGGCACAAAGCTCTAAAGAAGGTTCTTAATCACAATCAAGTTTTCCTTACAAGAAAGTAATTATAAAGAATACATTTCCCCTACTACCTTGAGAAACTTAATGACATATTGTGGATGATTTCTATGTTGATATGTTTATTGTCTCTTTTTAGTTAGCTAACGACACTCCTAAAATATCCATGCAATCCATTGTCGGTATCCATTGACCATTTGTATCACTAAAGGTGATTTTCATATGGGTTATCATCAACGATGACCCATGTGAAACATGTAAATTTTATGAATGCAACATCCAATTAACTTAGTTTGTATTTTGATAAAAAAAAATCATTTTTCCATGTGAAGGAAAAGTTAAAACCAAAAAAAAAGAAAAATGTAAAGGTCACATATTCCAATATACTTCTATGTTTTTCATAATGGTGTCTATTTAATGTGATAATATGGGGTAAATGACTCAAATAAATAAGAATCTATGATCTTAATTCTACACCCATAACTGAAAAAGAATTTCATTATTTCTCTATCTTATTTAGCATCAAAATTCCTCCACCAAATTGATGATCATATTTCTTCACACTACATTAGTGAAGGATTTGAATACCATATCCCTAATATATCACTAATTCATGAGATTAAATAGTTACTTTTATCTCTTTGATTATATGATCAACATATACACTCTCACATTGTTCATTTCTAGCAAATAATATTAAACATAAGATGTTATTCATACTTTTATTCCTATGCCATAAGCATATGGCAATCATTAGCAAGACATTATAATTAACTCCAAACAACTATTTAGCTCCCTACATTCTTGAATCTCTACCATAACCTTGCTAATAAACAATAAAGAATTATTTTCTATTTGAAATTTTACGAGTACTTTCAAACTAATGTTTTCTGATAAAAGGGATGCTAATTCACTCTTGAAAAACTAAAAATTGGATGTAAAATACATCGAACACCCATACAATATATAAGAGATATAAATCAAATAAACATATAGGTTTCTTTGGTTGCACAATTTTAATCTCATAGTGGATGGATTTGATGATCATGAAAGTTACTATAGGTTGAATTTGGGAATTTTGAGCTCTTGACATTATAGTTAGTAGCTTTTGTAAAGATACCCCAAGAAAGAACATGTTTTGGCTCTTTCTAAAATAATACATGCCCTAGATAGTTTAATATATGTTTGGGTCAATTCAATATCTTTTTTAAACTATCAAATTCACATCCTTGCATTCAATTTAGTTCAAATTGAATAAACATAGTGGATATTACTTGAGCTTTCTAGAGATAAACTATGTATAAAAAATTGAAACATCCACAAATTTAAGATATTTCAAAAAGAAATATGCACATTTAAACTCCAAATATATCAAGAAATATTATGGCTAGCTATAAAAAACTACACACTATAAAACACCATGAATTTTATGGATGTCGCTATGGGTGTAACGTCAGTGAAGAGTCCAAGAAAATAAGAAATATCATGCAAGGGAAAAAAAAATTGAATAGAAGAGGAAATAAAGTCAAGAAATGGGAGAATAGAAGTTTTAGAATCTTGAAAGGGACACCTTATAGTGAATCCCTCCCCCTCAATTGTGTACACAGTTATGATTCAAAATAAAGAACAATTACCGTGGATATTCATATTACATGTTTTAAATTGTCCTTTATATATTTCTCTCTAGTTTCACTTTGAAATATATTTTATGTTTTTTATATTCGAGCCTCATATTTCCAAAAGTAATAGCACTTGATTTTTCGTCAAATGGAAAATATGTTATTTGTATTTATAGCAAAACATCAAGAAACAAATTGTGGATTATGCAAGGAGAATTAAGCTGATGGGCATTTATGGTCTCAAGAAGATAGTATATGCCATAAGAACACATGATTTAGTTTGCAAGAATGCATCATGTAATGGGTCATTTGATGTCCCCTTGGAGAATGCAAAAATTACCATGACTCTAGCTTTTTATAGTGGTACATACCCATTAATGGAATAATCTAGATAGATATCAACATTATGAATGCATATAGATTCATGTTAGTGAAGTAAAGGATATTAAACATAGTATTATAATTTTTATGAACATTGCACGTTAAAAAATAATAAGAAACCAATAATTATAGTCCACTTTGAGGGGGAAACCTCCTTCTACAATGAATGCAAGGTACAAACAAGATTTTATGATCCTAAGACTAGGTCTCCTTAGTATATGTATAGAGACAAAGGGTAGAATTATAATAAAATGGTGCCATGAAAGGTTCTAACCGACATCCTAATATAACAACTAAAATAATAATTAATGCTTATTAGGGCCTTAATGTGGGGCCTAAGGGCCATAACATATCCCCCTTATTTTAAAAATTCTTTGCCATCAAAGATTATAATTGATGGTGTTTCTTCATGAATTGTACATTTCTCTATGTAGCTTATTCTAGAGGCATGTTATTCGACTTGATTCGGTACTCCATGATGGTTCTATTTTGAAGAAACAGAGAACGTTGATCCATAACTTTTCCTTATTCAATAATCAACTTCCCTTGTTCATCTATTTCTGAAAGTTATGTTTACACTGGTGTAGTTTGTCCCACAACCTTTTTTAGGAAATATACATGAAAAACCTTTTAAATGCAAGAAGAAGGAAAAAAACTATATACGCTAATTGTCCAATCCTACAAATAATCTTGTAAGGCCCGTAAAACTTTTGACCCAATTTCTGATTTTTCTTTCACTTAAGTATGGATTTCTTATAAGGTTATAGTCTTAGAAATAGCCAATCACCCTCCTCAATTTTATTTCACTTTGATGTTGATCTACTTGTTGCTTCATCTGTTTTTGTTTCATTTGAAGGTTTTCCTTGAGAATTGTCAAAACATCTTTAATTCTTCTCCATATAGGACTCTATTGCTTGTACTTTGGACTTATCTTGTTAAAAAATGAGATTCAAGGAATTGGATATCCATAAAGAGCCTCAATTTGGGTCCTTTTACTAGAAGTATGATAGGTAATATTATACCACTATTCTACCAAAAAAAGCCACTTCATCCATTGAGATTTCTATTGAAATAATTGAATCGTAGATAACCCTTTAAACATTTGTTAAGTATTTTTTTACTCTATATTGTGGATGATATGTTGAACTCGTTGTTGGTGTTGTCCCACTCATCTTCCATTATTATTTCCAAAAATACTTATGAATTATGGATCTATATCACTTACTATTACCTTAAGAAGACCATGAATTCTATGGATTTCCTTCACGAGCACTTCTTCCACTTGGCTTGTTGTGTATGTATTTTTAATTCCACAAAAAGGTGCATATTTTATGAGTCTATCAATGACCACAAAAAATGGAATATTTACCTTCATATTTTGGTAACCTTATAATGAAGTCCATTGATATTTCTTGACATCTTTGATTAGCTATGTGTAATGGTTGAAGTAACCCTGGATATTTTACTATCTCTCCTTTATTTCTTTGGTAAACCTAGAATTCAATTACAAATTTTGAATATCTTTCTTCATTCCTTCTAAAAAAAATAACCTTTTATCCTTTCGTATGTTTTAAGGAACCCTACATGTACATGCATAGAAGAGTCATGGGACTCTGTTAATATTTTTTGCTTCAAATTTGATTGAGGGAATAAAAATATCCTACCCTTGAACCAAATATATCTCCTTTCCACTCCCATTGTTCCATAGAGTTTATTCCTTCCTTTATATGTTGTATTTTTTGTTTAGTATTGTTGTCATTTTTCCATTTATGGAAAGATTCATTCATCCACACTAGACTAGAAGGTGTAATTGAATATAACCTTGAACATTTCTTATATTCTAAAAAGAGAACCCACTACCACATTGTCCTTCCCCTTCTTGTAGAATATTTAAAAATCAAACCCTTGCATTTTTGCTACTAGTTTTAGTTTCTCTTTTGATGAAAATGTTTGCTCCTATTGATTTTTGATAGCTTGGGAGGTACTCCAAGCCCTAGGGTTTGGAGGTTGGAGCGCCACAATAGGAAATTGTGGACTTGGAACCCAAGGTGTGGGCTTTGCACCCAAGATGATGGGTGTGAATCTATGATGAAGTTTGGACATGTAATGGATGGATATGATAGAGGATGTTTAGATAAATCCAATGGAACTTAAATCATCAGATTTCGAGTTGTCTACGATGAGTTGTGAACTTTTGAAGTTAATAGTTGGGTTTGCACATGAGTTGATCAAGTCGGACTAGTGTTTAGAGGCATAATGACAGTTGTCAAGCCCTCTTAAATAAATTCGTTGGAGCCCTCACATTTGTGTATAAATTGAGATGAGTTGAGATCATTTTAGAGCATCCATGTGCAACAATTCATAGAGAAATCATCTCTTGTGGTAGTCGCAACACAAGAAGGAGAGGGTCGAGGAGCACAAGGGTTGTTTTGAGGTATGTTTTTTTTGGGTTTGATAGGGTCGAGGTGTAGAAAAGGCTAATCGAATGGATTCTAGGTTGTTTGGTGCATATTTCAGAGTGTATTCTCCTTGTTTGTGGAGGGTCGCAGGCTCTATGGGATAGTTGAGGTACCGTAGGCATGTTATACGATTGTTGGACGAGTCGTAAGGCATATTACCTAGTATAGAAGCCAAGGGACAGGCAGCATGGGAGGAAGCAAGCAATAGAAGGCAAGTTGCAGAGGAAAATATGAATGTTGGAAGGGTTAGAGAAGGTTGACGTGGAGCTATAGGATACCTAACCAGATTGACATCCTACAATAGGTGCACCAACTCATGAGTACAAGTATGTTTATGGTTTCGTTTTGAATTTGTTGCTAGATAAGAGGTCCAAGTGTGGACAGATCTAGTTTCTTGTGGAAGCCAAGTGGTTGGGATAACATGGGTGGTTAGAAGCGATAACCTAGGAGAAGATTCTATAGTGAAATATTGGACATCTTTGGACTGATGGAGGGAATCATGTAGATGTCCAAAGTCAACCTTGAATAGGTGGACAAGAAGGACGTTGATAGTTGTGTGTTAGGTAAAGAATTGAGGGCCTATGTGGCACTTTGATGGACTAATGTGACCACTAGCAGAGGCATTTTAATGCTCAGGTTTTGGCTAGCCTAGAGGAGAATATTGATGAGCCAAAGTTCATTGTAGTAGAAGTGACTTGCAGCAATGATAGTAGACAACCCTCTTGGAGTTGTTAAAATATGAAACTACAGTCAAATTCCACTTTGTACAGCTTACTTGATGGAGATAATGATTTCACTAAATTCCTCTCTTCAAGAGGACCAAAATCAACCTAAATATCAATCAAAAGGGATAAGGGAAAGTGTACTTATGAACAAAAACCTACATGTGCATATTTGATAAGGTCGACCCTAAAGCAAAGTGGACACTCTTTGAAGGTTATAAATACAAGGGACCTCTACCTCATTTAGATATCATCATGAGACATTCTTCTATTCTCTTTCTTTGTTTTGTCTCACATAGGTATGAGGAAAGTCCGTAGAGGAATGGGTTCGCTCTAAGGTGAAATTGCAGGGTTCGAAGCTCACGTCTCATTTTTAGGGTTTTGGACCACAGTCGTAGGCACAACATAGGAAGAAATCAACCATAGTTGCTCACACAAAAGATCATCTGTGTGATTGGAACCTTACAGTCACACATACAACTCTTGATCCATGTGACTAGGAGTTAGGGTTTCAGAATCTTCGTCGCTAGCTTCTCTCGGTTTGGGTCAAACCCCAGTCGCTCACATTCTAGGATTAAGGGTGTGAGTGGACTGCTATAGTTGTTCGCATGACTCCTCCTCCATGCGACCAGGACCTAAATAATGGAACCTAAGTTGTTTGAAGATTTTGCTCAATGACCATAGGGTTCATCAATTGACTATTGATAGTGACAGTTCATTATAGACTTCAGAATCAGATCTTTGAGTATAAGCTTTTTTGGGTTCATTTATTGATGTTATAGTTATTTTTACTGGTTAGTTACATAGATGAATATATGGATCATTGTACTCTCTTTTGTTGAATCATTTGATGATAATCTAAGAAGAATAATAATTCGAAAGGGTTTTCCCCATAGCAGGTTGTTCCTTGGTCTCTGACCAATCCTGGTGTCTCTATGTGTGAATGATTTTCTTCTATTGTTTATTTATGTTTCACTTCATTGATGGTGATGATATTTTTATTTCTACATAGTTGCATATGCCGCTGAATAATGATGTGAATCTGAATAATGTTATGATGTCATGGGGTGAACCTAATGTGTTAAAGAAGAAATGCAATTATCAAATTAAAGAACGATATATCCCTTAGAAAAATTAACATGGTATCAGAGCTACGTGGAAGAAAAGTCATGGAGATCACCCTTATGATGACATCATTGATGGATGCAAGAAGAGGATGATGGAGACCTAAAAGAATTATAGGGTTTGAATAAAACCTTAGGAAAATTGTATATTAGGGTTTGATGGATATTATGAGAATAGGGTTTGAGAGAAACCTCGGTTTATGGCAAATATTTGAGATATGTAACCTAGCATGGTCAATGTGAAGATGCTCAAGCACTTGTGACAGATTTGATGAAGCCCTATATGGGATAGTCTCTATTAGGCTTAGTTGCTGATAGAGTTGGTTGAAATATTGAAGGCAACATTGTTATATGGACAATGTACAATGATGGATTTTGAAGGTTGGTTCAAGAGGGAGAGGGTCACCTCTCATTAAATATAATTACTTTTCAATTTATGATATTCTTTATTTCTTTACTTATGTTTAGACTTATGGATATAATTATTGTTTTCCTACATATATATTTAGGTGATTATAACTTCTTGATGATATATGATAAGTGGATCCCTCTTGAGGATCGTGGAAAGTATAGGAAGAGAAGAATTAGAATTGGAAAAATTAAAGAGGCACCTAATGAAAAGGTGACAAAGTTTTACTATCTAAGAAGGTGCACAGGGATCTAAACACTACAAGGTATGCATGGTGTTATGTTTCAGCTGCAATATTAGTAAGCCCTAAGGTACGATGAGAATGTCTCCTTCTCAAATTGCTCATGAATGCATATGAAAGTGATTTGGATTCACAGTTCATATGATGAAATGATGCACTTAGTAGTAAGAAGGTATTTTATCCTTTAGAAATGATGAACTTCTTGATTCGATGAAGCTACTTAATATTGATCTTTGATATATTAGTAAATACTTTATGTTTGGCTAACATTTATCATTTTGTATATCTTGATCCCATGAAGAAGGCCAACACCTTAATTCTAATAGATGGTAACTTGATACTATTGATAATGTTTGTAAAAAGCATGGTACCCATGATGATAGAAGTGTAACAATGAGATAGATATTTAGGATCTTTTGTTGACCATGGTTATGCTTTGATATGCTTAGTAATTATGGCATATGGTAAAATTGAATGCCTTGACTTGATGGATTGAGTTATGTGATAAATAAGTAATGTTGTGATCATGATTCTTGAAGTATGTTGCTTTTAGCTATTTGACACTAACCCTTGATGAAAGATTGATGTCATGATGTAATGGTGAAGTAGTTGATTCTAACATATATGACTATGATGAATATGTGGATATGGTCTGACTTTATGATCTAACGGATCTGTTGATGCATGACAATATTATAGACATGTTGATAAATTGAATGAAGATGACTGAAGTCACTTTCCATTCAGAGGGAGAATCTCCCCATAAGATCCTTACTCCTATTACTATTGGCATTATATGCATATTATTTATTGTTGAAGCATGATTTATGGACATGAATAGACAAATATCTGACATTGTTGATCTGCGGCAAAGTTCTGATCTGAGAAGAGAGAGTTTTCCCTTACTCTATGCCTTAGTCGCATGGAAGAAAGATTACAATTTCGATTATATCCTCTTAGCTACACAGAAGTAAGGTCAAGGGTGTGACTGTAGCTTCCCAACTTCTCACAGGGAAGGCTTATGGGTGTGACTATGCCTGCTAGACACAAAAATGAATTTTTGTGCATGAAATCATATGTTCACCTAAAGGATGTCAGCCCTATAAACATGACACAAACAACAAAAAAATCTAGGAGCACAAAAGTTTGAATGTTTACTACAATATGAATATATATAGACTGAACTTGCATTTGCAAGTGATCGAGACATGCTTATAGATATGTCATTATGTTTGAAATTTGTGCTGCAAAAGTTTGACATGATTTGGTTGATTAATATAGATAAGCATTGTTTGGAGTTTTGACATGATGCTAGATAATGACTTAGAAATTTGACTTGATGACGAGATATGTTCTAGACTATATATCTCACTATGATAGCGAATTTGGGATTTGAACTGATGACTAATGATTTGATTTGACGACTATTGATTTTCCTTGATGACAATGATATGTGGGCATAGTGACTTTCAGTGACCAATGTTAGTATTCGGTAATGGTTTTGTGTTGGCCTCCTTGTTCTTAGGTTGAAGTATAAATAATTGTGATTCAATATGGAGTAATCTCTCAATAAATGGATAGAAGTTGCATGACTTATTCTTGGTGTATGTTATTATGATCATGAGGATGAGTTGATGAAATTTAGATTGATATTGTTTGATAAATTACAACTTATTGGAATGATAATAGATGAAGTCATGACTTGATGAGAGCTCTACTTGTCACCTGGTCTAAAGAATATGATACTATGATATTGATGATTTTGATATTGGTTCCGATCTGGCATCTTTAATTTGATTACATCATATTGATTTGTGTAAGGTCGACCATATTGGTTTGGTAAAGTGTTATGTTTAAAAAGAGACCATTTTATGAAGCAAGCTCATTGATCTTAATGTTTCTACATTGACAGTTATCTAGTGAAGCTAGGATGATGTGTTCATCCTCTCCTTTAGAAGTGTTCTAAGGTATGATTTTTATTTTATTTTTGGTTTTATATGTTGATGGTCTAATATTGATATGTAATTAGCCTTTGATGATCTAAGTAAGAGGAAGATGGCTTCTGAAGCTCGAAATAATGAATCATGGCATGATGAATTGACTTATGAAGTTGGGAAAAGAAAATATATATTGCAAATCTATTGAAAAAGTATTAGAAAGTAGAAATGCAAATCCTTAGCCACTCCGGTTGAATTTCAAGAATTTGTGAAGAGATATTGTTGAAATCAACTTAGCAACCAATAGTTGATTGAAGCATTGATGTTTTGTTTTGAACACTCGTCCTTATATATACATGATGTGCATAAAACCTGAATGAATTTATATTTGAACCGCTTCATTCACATTGAATTTCCGCCAAGCACACTTCAAGATATTTGCATGGAATGAACAATTTTTGGAATTAGACATTCTTCCTATGATATGTGACTACTTGGACGTATTGATGATTATTGGGATCATTGTTGATAAGATGAGCACATTTGAGTGTTGCCTTTGGATGATATACGCCATGATGTTTTGGATGAGAGATTTGTAACTTTAAGCACGACTGAGGTTGAGTACGGTTTTGCTAACATGGTTATCTATGAGGCAGAATGAAGAAAATTTTTGGAGAGATATTTTGGGAAGTTTTGGATACATTATGATGAAAAAGAGTGGGAACCAATTGGCAGAGAATCCCATATATAGTTGGGATTGAAATACCTTCATATATTGAGACAGTGTTAATGTACGAGACAAGCTTAAGCTTGTGTTTGGCACCTCCTCGAGAGGGAGGATGAATATGTATCCTTTTTGTGATATATATGATTATTTATAATATGATACTTGATTTGATGTTCCGTATGAATAAGAGACAACTGCTATCAAGACTTGATGATTACCATATATGATCATGATGATATGTTTTTGATCTATAGAGAGAGGACTGATTAAGGACAATGAGTCAGCTCGTCCCCCCTGTCTAAGCTCCCAGGGTGTGCAATTGAGATAGAGGGCTCCTGGGGCTGAGGGATCTCTAGACAATAGGGTTTCACCTCTATCTTTTACCCATAAGGTTGGAGTAGTAGCTCACCATTTTTGTGTTGTGTTATATTATTTCCACAACTAGCCCCAGTAGTGAAGTTGGGGGGGCAGTCAGCTACCCTTTGGTTGCGTCGGGCGCAACGAGGGGGTCACAAGAGGGGTAGAATCCCCCTTGTCAGGAGATTTGAGGAGGGCGGTAGCCCCCCTCTACGGGGTCTGGGGCAGTGCCCCAAGAAAAAAAAAATTGGACGCTATATTAGGTGGGCGAACCTACCTATGGTTTTGTGCATGGATTTCACACATGGTTTTGGGCATGATGGTTTTCGATCCATGGTATTTTGTAGATCTGGTCAAGGGAACTATTGTTATGTTCTAATCCAGGGTTAATGGATTGGGGTTTATGGATGCTTTGGCATGTATATATGTATTGTATCATTAAAAGAAAAATGATGAAAAATCAATCTGGTAGTCCCAATTTTGGGATCTAGGGGAAAATCTTTGTGTATATTTGATTTATGTGTTATGCTCTTGCCATTGTTTATTTTATGTTTTTAGAATTCGTATGCAGGTAATTGATGTACTGGGTTAAAACCTACAACCCTATCTTGGTCTTTGCAAAGTATACCCCAGTTGACATCATACCCACAAGTTGGGCTTGTTAGGATTGTACCTCTTCGTCTAGCCAACAGGTTGAGGAGGCATGTGATTCTTACCTCTTGGTAATTCGAGTGTCTCATCCAAGCTCAAATTATGATGCAGGTGTTCTACCACATGACTATTGAGGGTCATTGTTGGGAAGATCATTAGGCAATACGATGGGTTGGTTAGTAGCTCCCCTATATCACCTATTTCTCGATATGGGGACGCAGTAGTAGCTCCCCTCTGAGATTTCGAGTTAAGATTGAACTCCCTGATGTGATTCCAAGTTGAAATGTGCTCTCTGATGATATGCACTTTTTTGATAATGTGGGTCGTAGATTTAGCTCCCTACCAATATCCCCAAGTAGTATCCCGCTAGCAGAGATTATGGGTAGTATCCCACTAGTAGAAATTCTAGGTAGTAGCCCAATGAATAGAGGGTGGTAGCCTAGGCTCCCTTCTGATGAAAAAATCTTCTTCTTTTAGATTCGAGAATATTCAGCATATGAGCAGGGAAAATCAAGAGATAAGCAGGAATGAGCAAAAGATGAATTGAGATAATCGGTGATGATATGAGATGATGAGATACTTGAGATTGGATATGATTTGATGATAGTATATTGTGACATGATGCAGGTGGATTTATCCCTAGTTGAGAGGGAGTGTTAAAATATGTAATTACGGTCAAATTCCACTTTGGACATCTCACTTGATGGAGATAATGATTTCATTGAATTCCTCTTTTCGAGAGGACCAAAATCAACTTAAATATCACTCAAAATAGATAAGGGAAAGTGTACTCATGAAGAAAAGCACACATGTGCATATTCAATAAGGTCAGCCCTAAAGAAAACTGGACACCCTTCTAAGGATATAAATACAAGTGACATCTACCTCATTTTGATATCATCATGAGATATTATTATATTCTCTTTCTTGGTTTTGGCTCGCACAAGTATGAGGAAGGTGTGTGGATGAATGGGTTCGCTCTGAGGTGAAATTGCAGGGTTTGAAGATTGCATCTTAATTTTAGGGTTTTGAGCCACAATCGTAGGCACAACGCAGGAATAAATCGACCATATTCGCTCACACAGAAGCTCATTTGTGCAACTAGAGCCTTCCAGTCACATGGAAAATTCTCCATCCATGTGATTGGGAGTTAGGGTTTCAGAATCACACACGCTCGCTTCTCTTAGACCAAATATGAACCTAGTCGCTTACATTCCAGGCTTAAGGGTGCGACTGGGATGTTATAGTTGTTCACATGACTCATATTTCGTGTGACCGGGCCCTAAATGATGGAATGTTAGTTGTCTGAAGATTTTTCTCAGTGATTGCGAGGTTCAATAGTTGAATTCAAATAGTGATAGTTCATTATAGAATTCAAAAGTAGATCTTTGAGTATAAGCTTTGTTGGGTTCAATTAGGGATGTTGTAGTATTTTTTGTTGGTTAGTTACATAGATGAAGATATGGATCATTGTACTCTCTTTTTCTTAATCATTTTATGGAAATCTAAGGAGAAGAATAATTTGAAAGGGTTTTCCCCATAATGGGTTTTGCCCTAGTCTCCAACCAATCTTGGTGTCTCTATGTATGAATGCTTTTATTCTATTGTTCCTTTATGTTCCGTTGCATTGATGATGATGATATTATTATTATATCTATATAGTTGCATATGTTGATGAATAATGATGTGAATCTGAATAATGGTATGATGTTATGGGGTGAACTCAATGTGTTGATGAAGAAATGAAATTATAAAAAAAAAGAACAATATATCCCTAAGAAAAATTTAAGGGGTCTCTATGTGTTGTTACATGATGGACTAAGGGGCAACTAGAGAGCATATTGGAAGCAAAGAACCAGTAGGATGAGATACAACACAAAGGTTGTGATTGTGCACTAGATCAGTGAGATTGTCATTATATCTTGTTTCGTGTACTTGTGGATATTTGAGGGCCATTATCCCTTGTATGAGAGCCCTAGACTGTTTATTGTGTTTTGATAATATAACGAAGTTGGGTTAAATATAATGTTGTTATTTTTTTTATTATGCACGTGATTGATTTACTTCATTATATTGTTTTGTTGTTCAAAGTAGCTTTGTTGAGATTCTTGGTTTAGTAACATCATAGAATTAAGATTCTATCCTAGACACTAGGGTCATGGAAATTCAACATGGTATCAGAAGATGTGTGAGCGACTTTGGGAGACAGTGAATCAGAGTGTGCACAACGAAGTACAAATTAAGAGGGACTTGGTCACATTGTAGGTAAAGGGCTCACTATGATGTTGAAGTTGCAAGTTGTTCTCTGGTATGAGGACAGGTTGGAAGGGTTGTCCAACTATAGTCCATGGAAGGAAAGGATCAAGTTGGTCTTGCAAGTCAACATGATCTAGGAGTTCGCTGAGAAAGAGGTCAAGAAGCCTACTAACCCTAAGGAGATGGAAGTGTCCAAGGAATTGGATATGAGGGAGAGATTGATCATCCCAGATTGTGTGAAGGATCCCCTAATACCTCATTTGTCTGAGAAGAACATTGCATATGAGATGTGGATGGCTCTTCAAAATTTGTTCCAGAATAAGAATGAGAACTGGGTATTGGTATTGGAGGATAAGTTGAATCCCACCAACATGATATAAGGTGAAGGAGTGACTTCATATTTGATTAGATTGTCTGAGGTAAAAGATGAGCTTGTTGTCATTGGTGTGAGTATTTCATATTCTGACATTGTGAGGACTACTTTGCAAGGGTCACTGAGGAATGGAAGCCCTTCATCAAGGGGATCATTGCAACAGAGAAGTTTCCAGACTAGAATAGGTTGTGGGATGACTTCATTCAGGAAGAATTATGAGACAAGGATCTTCATCTAAAGAATAAGGCTTCAAATGATGATGTGGAACGTGCAGCATGAATGGAGGGTAAGAAGAAGAAGGACTTAACTAATGTCAAGTGTTTTAACTGTGGTGAGATGGGTCATTTTCTGTCGAGATGTCATATGAAGAAGAAGAAGATGGGAGATGATGAGAAGAAGAAAGGGAAGCATATTGCCAGTGTTTCCACTTCAACCAAGATAGATGCTCTCACCATGAGGTTGGAGGAGGAGGACTTTGTTATGATATCTCATTCCTCACAAGGCACCATTGATGAGGATGCATGGTACGTGGGAATTGGTGCATCGAAACATTTGACAGGGTCACAAGAGGTACTCGAGACTCTATCTGAGTGGGAATTAAAGTTTCACATGGTGTTGGGCGACAAGAGTTAGAAGGAGATCCAAGGATCAGGAGTTGTGTCATTCAGGATGGAGTGAAGACGGGTAATATGGGTCTAGGATGTATTGTTTGTACCAAGACACAAATATAGCATGATATTTGTCTCAGTGATCAAGAAGAAGGGGTTTGAGGTTTTATTTTAGGATGGGAAGGAAAGACTCAAGCCCAGAGGCTTTAACTCCGCAAGTATTGTGATTGGAGTTAGAAATCATGGTTTATATAGGCTGACAGGTAAGCCTATGGATATGAGAAGAAGAAGCAGGAGGACCAGGTATAGGTTCTAGAGAAGCAGTTGCAGGTGCAGGCCTCATAGGTGTAGTTACAAATTTTAGAGAAGAAGGTACAGGTTCCAGAGGCTCAGACAGAGTCGAGTTATAGAGGGACCTTGTAGGTTCAAAGGGAGACTTTGCAACCCAAGAAGAGCACATGGTCAGTGGGGACCAAGGGTGCTCCTACAGCTGCCAAGAAGGAATCATGGAGAGAGTGGAAGACATTTCAGGAGAAGAAGAAGAAGGAGAATGCTTCCAGTGACAGTGACACTTCCGAGAGAGGTGTATTTCATGTACATTATTGCAGTTGTGAGTGTTAGGAGTTGGGAACATGTTACGAGTAGTGATGATCATGATGAGCTACTTTCTAGTCTTGGAAGTACCTTCTTTGCTAAGAGGGTGTGTTGATTTTTGATAACTTGGGAGGTAGTCCAAGCCCGAGGGTTCAGGGTTTGGAGGTTGGAGTGCCACAATAGGGCATTGTGGACTTGGAACCCAAGGTCTGGGATTTGCACCCAAGATGATGAGTGTGAATCAGTGATGACTTTTGGACATGTGATGGATGGAGATGCTAGAGGATGTTGAGAGAAATATAATGCAACAAAAATCATCAAATTTTGAGCTATCTACGATGAGTTATGAATTTTTGAATTTGATGGTTGGGTTTGCACATGTGTTGGTGAAATCGGCCTAGTGTTTAGAGACCTAATGACAGTTGGCAAGCCCTCTTAAATAAATTTGTTGGAACCCTCACATTTGTGTACAAATTGAGGTGAGTTCAGATCATTTGAGAGCATCCATGTGCAAAAATTCATAGATAAATCATCTCTTGTGGTAGTCGCAACACAATATTGAGAGGGTTGAGGAGCACAAGGGTTATTTTGAGGTCTATTTTGTGGGTTTGATAGGGTTGGGGTGCAACAGAGGCTATCCGAATGGATTCTAGGTTGATTGGTGCATATTTTAGAGTGTATTCTCCTTGTTTGTGGAGGAACACAGGCTCTATGGGACAATAGCGGTACCGCAGGCCTGTTCTAGTCTTTTTGGAGGGGTTGTAAGCCCTATTCCCTAGTGAAAAAGTTGAGGGAAAGGTAGCATGGGAGGTAGAAGGAAAAATAAGGCAAGTCGTAGAGGAAAATATGATTGTTGGAAGAGTTAGAGAAGGCTAACATGGAGCTAAAGGATGCCCTAACTAGATTGACATCCTATAGAAGGTGCACCAGCTCATGACTACAAGTATGTTGCTGGTTTTGTGTTGAATTTGTTACTAGGGAAGAGGTCCAAGTGTGGACATATCTAGTAGCCTATGGAATCCAAGTGGTTGGGCTAACTTGGGTGTTTAGAAGCCCTAACCTAGGAGCATATTCTACAGTGAAGTATTAGGAATCTTTAGACAGATGGAGGGCACCGTGTAGATGTCCAAAGTAACGCTTGAATAGGTGGACAAGAAGGATGCTAATAATTGTGTGTTGGGTGAAGAGTTGAGGGCCTATGTGGCACTTTGATGGACTAAAGTGACCACTAGCAGAGGCAGTTTAATGCTCAGGTATTGGCCAGCCTAGAGCAGCGTATTGATGAGCCAAATTTCATTGTAGCAGAAGTGACTTACATCAATGATAGCAAACAAACCTCCTAGAGTCTCTATGTGTTGTTCCTTGGTGGACTAAGGAGCAGCTAGAGAGAATATCGAAAGCAAAGGACTGGCAGTACAAGATGTAGCATAGAGGCTATGATTGTGCACTAGATCAGCGAGATTGTCATTGTATCTTGTTTCCTCTACATGTGGATATTTGAGGGTAATTATCCCTTGTACTGGAGCCCTAGATTGTGGTAGTATATGTTGATAATACAACGAAGTTGGGTTACATATATTTTTGTTATTGTTTTTATTATGCATGTGATTGATTTACTACATTATATTGTTTCATTGTGCAAAGTAACTTTGTTGAGATTCTTGGTTTGGTAGCTTCAGAGATTTAAGATTCTATCCTAGACACCAGGGTCGTGGAAATTTAGTAGCTCCAAAAATTAATTTATGCTATCATGTATGCCTTGACTTTAAAGTATCTCCCAAGGAGATATTGTCACCATTTTTATTGCATATATAATTGCTTCCATTTCTTTTTCATATATTTATTTCACCAAATATTTTCCCTTGAATTTATTCTTTCAAAATCTAACGGTCTCCCTTGTGTCAATACTACTCCAACTCCTTGTCCTAATGCATCACATTCTACTATGATTGTTTTCCCAAAATTAGGTGTTGTCAATGCTAGTGTAGAAAAGATGGAATTCTTTAATTGAGAGAATGCCAAAGTAGCCTCATCATTTCATACAAATGGCTTTTTATTCAAAGAAATATGTGAGTGGGCCTACAATGCATACATAATTCTTAACAAATTTCCGATAAATATCTTGTAAGTACAAAAAATCCTCTAAGACTCTTGATGTTCGTAGGAATAGGCCATTTTGCAATAGCTTGGATCTTTTGAGGGTCCACCTTAACTCCTTATTTTGAAACAATATGACCCAAATACTCCTTGTTTCCAAAAAACACATCTAGGTATTTTTACATATAATTTATTATTCTCAAGAACTTCTATAATTTTATCCACATTTTTAATGTTTTCTTCCCATGATTTTTTATAGACAAGAATATAATCAAAGAAAACAAACACAATTTTTTTAAGATGGGGTCAAAAATTATTGCTCATAAGGCTTTGAAAAGTAGAAGGAGCATAAGTCAGCCCAAAAGTCATGATTAAGAGCTCATAATGCCCTTCATATGTTCTAAAAGTGGTTTTGGGATATCTTATTTCCCTAATCTGATCTATTGGTATCTTGATTTAACACCAATATCTGTAAAATATGCCACTCTATGTAGTTCATCTAACAGACCATCAATATTTGGGATAGGGAATTTATACTTAGTGGTGAATTTGTTTAGATCTCTATTGAGTAGACACATCCTCCAACAATTATCTTTTTACTCACCATCACTATTGGAGCTAAAAATGAACTCCTACTATGTTAAATAATACCTAGATGTAGCATGTCTGGTAGCATTTTCTCAATCTCCCCTTTCCATTGATGAGGATATCTATAAGGTATTCTATTAGGAGGAGTGCTTCTAGGTATTAATTCAATTTGATGTTCATGATATCTTGATGGACATAGACCGTTCGAAATTTCTTGGAAGTCCCTACAGTGATTTTCCATGGTGCCTTTTAATTCCTCAGGAATGTTTTCATCTTCTTAATTAACTTCCACATAATACATTTAACCACAACTTCAATGCTACCCTTTTTATGAGCTTTTGTATTATGTTAGTGTCAGTCTTGTTAGCCTATCACCTTGATCAAATGTGCTTTTACTATGCTTGTCGAGACTATCAAAATCAATTTTTTGTATGTCACTAGGTTTACACAGCAAAATTTGGTCATTGTTTGGTTAGTCTAGAGATGAGGTCAATCTTTTGGAAATTCACTCATGTTGGTCACCTATCACACTTTTATGGAGGTTTCATAATAAAAACATGTCAGTCATCATCATCATTCCATTTATTCTCAGGTCATTCATTGGGTCGCTAGGGTTTCCAAGGTCCATAATTTTCATGAATAAATCCAACAATGAATAGAGCATGAAAGGCAGTTCTTAGGTATTCATTTATGATTTTCACACTTTCATCATGTTCTCATGTTTAGAAAGCTCCAGAAGAAGGACTTCCAGCACTCAAGAAAGTAAAAGGCAGCTCAAGTTTTCAGTGGTAAAGGTAACTCTGTTTTCATAAGTGAAAAAACAAATTTTAAACGATGGAGGGTCCCATTTCTTTTTTAAAAAAGAGAAATAATTTTCCCTATATAAACTCAAAAGCCCCCAAACTTGGTTCATTTACCTCCTATTAATTCTTGAGTATCGAGTTATCCTGTCCAAGAGAGTTAAAAATTTAGTTTCCTAGGAAAAATTGGAAACAATCTTGAGGTGTTGCACTCAGGAACAAAGTGCGGAACTCAGAAGAATTGTGCTGCGCTCAGGACAGAGTGACCAAAATTCACCCAAAACTCTCCCAAATTTCATTTTTTGGCTTGCAAGATTAATTTCATTGACTTCTAAGCCAAGAGACAAGTAAGTACGTCATCATTATCCCTCATTTTCTTTTCAAAAATCATCTCATGTCAATGATTCTTCAAATTGGGGTTTGTAGTGAAATTTTGCATGGGAAATGATAGGGTGATAATGGCCATTTTTATTCTTGGTCTCTAAAACATGTAAAATGTTGTCCTACATCTGCATACATGTTTAATAATTGATTTTAACCATTTAATCCACCTCAAAACAAAGTTTTACCCCTCAAAAAGAAAAACCCTAGCTCATTCCTAGAGGTTTTTTGGGCATTTTTTATTACAAAACCCTGTTTTTCCTCCTTGCAAGAATATCACTCTTCCACTGTTTATTCACTCATTTTCATCATTTTCCAAAGTTCATATCCACCTTTCTCAAACCACCTCTATCATTTTGTCAAAATCCACCTTCACATCACTTCATTTCCATTCATACGTCATACTTTATTTTCCATTTCCTGCTGCTAGGGTTTTTTTGTCATCATGGAGGAAGAATCTTCACCAAAGAGGAAAAGATATCATAAGGGAGGGAATATCCTCAGATATGAGCCATCAAATTGTAATGAAATCAACTCCTATCCTTTCATCAAACAACGAGTTTTGCAAAAGAGTGAGTGAGGTGGGATTTCATGAACAATCAACAAATTGGGTGGCAACTCAGTTGAAGGGTGAAATTATTGTCATCGCTAGTGTTGAGTTCATTTTTTTAGTGGCCTCCATCTCACTTGCAATAAGGTTATCGGAAAATGGCTACTATTGGTTCAAAGGAATGAGCCTAGATCTTGAATACTACAAGCCTTTCTTAAAAACACCATATAAGGAAAAACATGCTCACATTATGCCTTTCAGATACTTATTAGAGAAACATTCCCCTTTGATGAAGATTGTCATGAAGTTTTTTACATGTGAAGGAAAATTCTCCATGTTGTATGCTTATCATATTCGCCTCCTGATGCATTTCACCTCTCAGAAGCCACTCAACATGTGTAACTACCTATCCAGGAGAATTTCCAAAATTTCAAAAAAGATACAAGTGAAGGACAAAGAGAACTCCCCAATCTTGTTTCATCACAATCTAATCAAAACTATTGTCCTTCACCAGCTTGCAGAGAAAGGTATGGCTTGGGAAGCCTTTTTGGAAACAACCCTGAAATGGCATGAAGCCAATGTAGCAACTCAGTCTTCTAGTGTACCAAAACAACAAATGGAGGCGGGGTCCTCTAGAAAATTAGTGGAGAAAACCCCAAGTACCTAAGCTTGAGGTGACTAAAGTGTACAAGAGAGGAAAAAGGCTTGTGTTTTCTTTGCATGGAGAGAAAGGGGCCAAGCCTTCTTCATCGACAAAGCTGGGACCAACAGCGAAAGATAAAGACACAATTGAGCATGAGTTTGAGATAGTTGATTCAGAGGAAAAGGATCAGACTTCAAGCATGCAATAGAAAATCAGAGATAAGGGCTATTAGATCAAGGAGCTTACAATCAATATGGAAAGAGAAAAATATGGCATTTCATTCCTTGAACAAGAGAATAGTCAGCTCAAAGCAAAGGAATTGATCATGGAAAAAGAACAAGCCAAGTTATTGTAGTAGGTTGGAAAGGGAAAAGAGATCATAGAATCAAGTGAGCCTGAATGATCAAAATGGGAAGGAAAGAGGAAAAGGCTAAGAACAAGGGGCCCGAAGAAATCTTTGCAAGAAGAGGAAAAACACATCCTATTGAATGAAGACATGGACCTAGAAGAGAGAATTGCTCTTGAGGTCAATCAAGACAAGGAGTATTGGCTCAACAGGGTGAATGAACACTTGGATAAGCTCCTTGAGAAGGAAAACAAAGATAATCAGTTTCTCAGACATATGGCGCACCACTACCAAGCTCAAAACATGATCGCCAATGTCAAGGTAAAGGAGCTTGAAAACAAGCTCAAGGAAGAAAAAAAGGACCAAAAGGATGAGGGAAACTTGGAGATGCTTGCTGAAGCATCTATTAAGGTTTTTAAACATATTTTTACACCATCCATTCAATTTTGAGCAAATTTTGAGCACTTCAATTTTTTTGAGAATTTTTCGGCTAAATTCATAAAATCAGCGGCTCCAGAAGCGCAACACCTTGGCGTTGAGATGTTTCCTCAAGCCTCCATTTGAGGAAAGGTCTACATTTTTGGAAAGCTCTTGCCACCCTCTAAAAACCCATTTTCTCATATTTTGCAGAGGTGGCTCAGTTTTGGAGAAAAGTGCAAAAAAGTGGCAAAAAACTAGCATTCTAGACCCTTTTTTGATAAGCGTTGCGAACAGGGAGTGACCTTGGGAAAATGGATATTTGAAGGCCTTACCATCGTCCAAATTCAAAAATTCAAACTTTTTGGGAAACTGTACTAGAAGGGCTAGTTGACCGTTCTCTCATTTTTGAATTTTGACCCTTGGAAGGCACTTGAAAATCAGAAAATGCGGAGTTGCGCTTCTGCACTTTTCTGTGTTTTAATTTGTAAATTTCACTAAGTAAAATTTCTAGTTTCCAATTTGACTTGGTCAAAGTAAAACCTCTTTAAGTAATGGCACTAGTTTCAAGGATAGGTGATGTAGGCATGAATAAATGTACATCATAGATTGTTTTTTATGTTTATTATGCCTCATAAAAGAAGAAAACTCCTAAACAAACTCTCCATGAAGTGTTTGATTTTCACCTTCTCACTCTCACCTATTGGTTGAGAGAATCTTGGAGTCAGTTCCTCCACCAAGGAATTTGACTCATGAAGGTAGGAAAGTGGTCTAGCAGAGTCTATATGTATCATTTCTCTTCAGGAGAAGAGGGTTGAACTTTTTGTGAAGGAATCTTGCATGTAATCATCTTTTCAGCTAATATAAAGACAGGTTGCAACTATTTTCAAGGAACTCTAGCCCAATGAGTTTATGGTGCTTGTACTTCATTCTATTTGTTTTCTAATGGTTTAAACATATTTATCTACTGTCATTTTAAACCCAGTATAGAAATTACCTACATACAAATTCTAAAACACAGAAAATAAACAATGCGAGAGCATAACACATATACACAGAGATTTTCCCTTGGATCCCAAAATCGGGACTACCAGATTGATTTTTCATTATGTTCCTTTCTATGTTACAATACATATTTATACATGCCAAAGCATCCAATACCATGGACTGAAAACCAATGCGTCCAAATCCATGGACCAAAAACCATCGCGTCCAAACCATGTGCGAAAATCATGCACAAAACCATAGGTAGGTCCGCCCAACCTAACATAGGGTCCAAAACAAAAATTTTCCAAGGCACTACCCTGGACCCCATAGAGTGGGGTTACCTACACCCCTCAAACCTCCTATGACTCCCCCCGCCACGCAATCAGCGCAACAAAGGGGGGGCTCTGCCCCCCTTCTAACCCCTCGGTTAACTACGTGGGCTAGTCGTGGAAATAATATAACACAACCCAGCATTCTCCCACTTGTTGTTTTCTTTCCATGGGGGCCACAAAAGAGCTTAATTATTTATCCATCCCTGCAATGCCCATTGTTTCTCTATACCAAGAGAACTTCTCAAAGATCACAGATTTTGTCAATGCATCTGCAGTATTCTTCAAAGTGTCCACCTTTACCAGCAACACCTTTTTGTCTTCTATCATATTCCTCAAAAAGTGATACTGAACATTAATGTGCTTTGTCTTTGAATGATATGCAGGGTTCTTTGCCAAGAAAATTGCACTTTGGCTGTCACAGTCTATCCTTATAGCTGCCTGTACTAACCCCATACTTGAACACAATCTCTCCAACCAAACAGATTCCTTGCTTGCATGAGTGGCTGCCATGTATTCTGCCTCTATAGTTGATAGTACCACTACAGATTTTTCTTACTCATCCAATTGACTGCACCTCCAAATAGGTTAAACACATACCAACTTGTAGATCTTCTCTGATCCAGGTCTCCAACCGAGTCTGCATCAACAAAGCCACGAATATCCAACACTCTATCCAATCCTGGTCTTCCTTGGTAGCACAAACCATAATCACTAGTGCCATGCAATTAACTGAAAACCCACTTCACTGCTATCTACTGCTCCTTCCCTGGTTTTGACATAAACTTGCTCAATACTCCCACTTCATGTGCAATGTCTAGTCTAGTACAGAGCATCGAATACATCAGGCTACCGACTGCACTTGCATATGGAACTCGGGACATGTCCTCTTCCTCTTCTTGTGTCTTGGGACACTATTTAGCAGATAACTTTACACCTACAGGAATAGGAACCTTCAACGGTTTAATATCCTACATATTAAATCTCTGCAATATTGTCTCGACATACTTCCTCTGGTTTAACCAGAGCTTCCTCTTTGTCCAATCTCTTTTAATTTCCATGCCCAAAATATAGTTTGCAGCACCAAGATCTTTCATGTCGAATTTGGAGGATAGATGGGTCTTTAAATCTTGGATAATTTCTTTGTCATTTCCAGCCAGCAACATATCATCCATATACAAGACCAGATAAATAACATGATCACCAATTAATGTAAAATACACACGGTGATCTGCTTTGCTTCTAGTGAAGCCAAGTCCCTGTATAAATATATCAAATTTCTGATACCACATCCTTGGTGATTGTTTTAACCCATACAGAGAGTTATTTAACTTGCATACCAATTATTTCTTACCCTTCAACGCAAATCCTTCAGGTTGCTTCATATAGATCTCCTTTTTCAGATCCTCGTGAAGAAACGTTTTCTTCACATCCATCTGTTCTACCTCAAATCAAAAGCAGCAACAACAAATAAAAGCAATCTAATAGAAGTTACCTTGGCAACAAGAGAAAAAATATCACCAGAATCAATTCCTGGCACCTAGGAATAACCTTTTGCTACCAACCGAGCTCTGTATTTCTCCACCTTTCCTTCTACATTTGTCTTCTTCTTGAACACCCATTTGATGCCAATGGGTTTCCTTCTAGCTGGCAACTCCACCAGATCCCAAGCCTCATTTTTGTGCAAAGATGACATTTCATCAACCATGGCCTCTTTCCAGAGTTTTCCATCCTCTAAATCTACTACTTCCTTCACAATTCTAGGATCATCATCAGTAACAGATAAAGAAAAAATTGAATAGAAAGAAAATGGACTAAACCTTTCCGGCTGCCTTCTTTCTCGAACTGATCTTCTCACACTCGGAGCTTGTGGCTCTTCATCTTCTAATTCCTCCTCTGTTGTAGAGTCTGATTCTTCCTACTTAACCTCAAACTCTATCTTCCCAAGTTCCTTTGGTTGGACTTCATGTTTAATAACATCTTTCACCTCTCTGAACAGAAAATCTTGGCTATACACAACCTTCCCTATTACTGGGTTCCAAAGCTTATAACCATTTAAACCATCCTTATACCCAATGAAGATGCACTTTTCATACTTACTATCCAACTTGGTTCGTTTCTCCTTTGGAACATGCACATATGCATCACATCCAAATACCCTCAGATGTGAAGGACATGGTTTCTTACCAGTCCATACCTCTTTTGGAGTCTTATCATCCAATGCTGATGAAGGTGATCTCTTGACCAGGTAACATGTTGTCTCCACTACCTCTGCCCAGAATTCCTATCCTAACCTGGCACCACTAAGCATGCTTCTTTCCCTTTCCATTAACGTCTTGTTCATTCTTTCTACAACTCCATTTTTCTGAGGTGTATATGGAGTAGTCTTCTGCCATGTTATACCACACTTCTTACAAAATTCTTCAAATTCCTTACTGCAAAACTCTCCATTGTTATCTGTCCTCAGCGCCTTTATGTTCTTCTATGTTTGGTTTGCCACCAGAGCCTTAAATTCTTTAAACCTGTCAAAGACTTCAGATTTCTTCTTAAGGAAATATATATGTGTATTCCTTGAGAAGTCATCTACAAATGATACATAGTACACAGACTTACCTAGTGATGGAACCTTCACAGGTCCAAACACATCATTGTGCACAAGCTCTAATATCTGTTTCACCCTCTTACCACCAGAGGGGAAACTCACCCAATTATGCTTCCCATATACACAATTTTCATAGAAATAAAAATCCAGAGAGCTATTACTCATACCTTCTACCATACCTTTACCATGAAGTATTTGAAGGCCCTTCTCTCCATTATGTCCAAGCCTTTGATGCCACAGCATGGCCTTCTCTCCAGAGACCACTAGATTTTCTACTCCACTTTTAGGAACCACAGAACTATTGCACCCATCAACAACAGTGCTACCTTGCAGCTTATACAGATTTCCAATCTGAACTCCCCTCATCAATACCAGTGCTCTTTGGACCATCTTGCAGGTATCCTTCTTAAACATTGTTTTTACACCTGCATCATCCAACTTTCTTATAGAAACTAGATTTTTGGCCAATGCATGAATATGTATAACACCCGGAAGTGTTCTAACCCTTCCACCTTGCAACTTCAACTTTACTTTTCCGCGACCAATGATTCTGGCCTTCCTATCATCTCCTCAGAAGACATCACCACCATCATATTTCTCATACTCGCAGAACCACTCTCTATGGGGAGTGAAGTGAAAGTATGCACCTGAGTCAATCAACCATGCCTCATGATCTACATGTGTACTTGAAGAAGCCAAGTACACATCCCCACCTTCATCTGAGGTGGTTTTCGCCTCTACAGAAGGAGCATCATCAGATCCCTTTCCTTTATCAGGAGCTTTAGATTTATAGTCCCTTTTGAAGTGCCCTTCCTTTCTTCATTTCCATCACACCACCTTTACAGGTTTTCCTAGAGATTTAGATCTCCCTCTAGATTTAGATCTCCCACTCAATGACTTATTTTTGTTTCTATTCTGGGACCGTCCTTGTACAAACAAGGCATCACCACTCTGGCTCTCCATATTTTCCGTCTTATCTCCTTCGTTAAGAAGGATGAGACTATTTCATCAAACTGCAAGGCAGTTGCATTGCTACCTATTGCAATAACCAAACTATCCCACGAATCTGGTAGAGATCACAACAAACTAACTCACTTATCTTCATCTTAAATTTTGATATCAATAGATGATAACTGACTTACCACAGTATTAAACGCATTCAGATGCTCTGTCACCGAGTCTCCATATTTCATCCTCGTGTTATATAGTTTTTTCTGCAGGAACTGTTTATTCACCAGAGACTTAGATTGGTACAAAGTCCCTAACTTTTCCCACAAAGCCTTCGTCATAACCTCCCCTGATACTTTCAGCAATACTAAATCTAAGACACATAATCGTATTGTGCTCTTTGCTTTCTAATCCAACTTCTTCCATTCTTCATCAGACACTCTTGTTGGTTTAGTACCCAGATCTACTTTGATCCACTGATCTTTATCCACCAACAGATCCTCCATCTTGAGTTTCCACAACTCAAAACTCTGATCATTAAATTTCTCGATCTCTATCTTTCCACTGCTCGCCATCTCCTTTCACCACCTGAATCGATCTCACAGATCTCCCACTGAACAGGGTCTACCACAAGCCCGAGCGAAACCCCTCAGCAACAAAGATGTCCCCTTGAAGCCAAAACAGCTCCGATACCAAATGTAGGTTTTAACCCCATATAGAAATTACCTGCATACGAATTCTAAAACATAGAAAATAAACAATGCGACAACATAACATATAAAACACATATACACAGAGATTTCCCCTGGATCCCAAAACTGGGACTACCATCTTGATTTTTCATTATGTTCCTTTCAATGTTACGATACATATTTATACACGCTGAAGCATCCAATACCATGGACCGAAAACCATCGCGTCCAAAACCATGGGCTGAAAACCATCACGTCCAAAACCATGTGCGAAAATCATGCATAAAACCATAGGTAGGTCTACCCAACCTAACATAGGGTGCAAAACCAAAAATTTTCGGGGCGTTGCCCTGGACGCCATAGAGGGGGTTAGCTACACCCCTCAAACCCCCTGTGACTCCCCCCACTACGCAATCGGCGCAACGAAGGGGGTCTCTGCCCCCCTTCTAACCCCCCGGTTAACTACGCGGGCTAGTCTGGAAAGAATATAACACAACCCAACATCTACATGATATCTCTTCTTTCTATGGATGCCTTACTGTGAAATATATAGAATTATTGTTTGTCAAGCTCTGTTATCTGGTTTTCATAGTTATGTTTATGTCTTCCTAAGCTAATGAAATCATGTTTACTTATGCTCATTAGTTTCTTCTAGACTTTCTCCTCTAAACTACATTGGCAATATTCAAAATACACCATGGCTTCTGATATCTAGCTCCTTCTCATATTTTCTCCTGCACTCCTTCAGCCTAAACCTATTTGTGGCTCCAAACCCTAAGTTCATCAAACCCTAAAACTCAAATTTTCACAAAAAAATAAACAAATACACATATCTAGCATAAAATTCATTTTATTTCAAGTCGTATCATTAATAAAAGACTTAGATAGATCCCTCTCATGCTCCGTAGGGCTAGCTACTAAGCTGAAGTGGTTTGAGATTACCCTTCTCGATTTCCTTTTCAGCCTAGTAGATTGTAAAGACTAACATTTTTGGTGTCGTTGTACTGATCTGTAGTTCACAGCTTCCAGTATTCAAAGATAGGTTGAGTTCATAAATTTCATCAGTTTAGGTTGTATACATTTTGGCTTCCAAAAGGCATACCAGGTCAAACCCTGTCCCAAATCCACCCTTCATTGTTGAAGATCTAGAAATACTGCTCAGAAAAATTATGTTACCCATCACTAAAAGTCTAGTTTGAAAAACTAAAAGAACAACCTCATTTCCTAAAAATTTGTTTGCCTTTGAGCAAATTCCTTTTGATGAGCAGATAAAATTATCTCTTTCTAGGTTGAAGTCTGAGTATTGTATTTCTAAAGTGACATTAGAGCCTTTAAAGGTTGAAACTCACTCTATTTCTTCAAAATCTTTGTCTGCTAAAATTGATCATGAACTATGGTTGAATTTTGACAAGCTTCAAAGTCTTGTTTACCAACTTCAGATCAATACTGAAAAAGATTTTGTCCAATATCAACTTGAATACCTGCCCACTGCTTCATCTTCTATTTTGCCTTCAAGCACATCTGCTACATCTCCCAAGACTTCAATTTCATCATCTTTCATATCACCTCCATTTGTTCCATCTTTGCCTTTACAACCAATTGTAGTAGCTTTTCCACCCCCATCAATATCATCATCCTTACATACACAGTCCATTGTAGCACCTCCACTATCTACAGTAGTCATGGCGAGATTTTCACCTCTTACCGCCTGCTCAACTTTTTGCTTTACCTCAGAATTATGGTCAAAGACTCCCTTGTTTGATGGAAGTGCAAAAATTACAACTCGGCAACATGTTGACAAGTTAATAGATTTCATTGATTTAGAAGAAATTGATGAAGATAATGCCAAGATGAGGATTATAGCTCAAAGTTTCTCAGGAGATGTTAAGAAATGGTTTCGAAATATGGCTGCTAATTCTGTTAACAGTTCTCAAAGATTGATTGAATTATTCTTAGCTCATTGGCAAGAGAAGAAAATCCTTTACAGATATTATTTGAGTATAATTCAATGAAAAGGAACCCAAATGAAACAGTTTAGGAATTTACAACAAGATTCATCGCAGTGTATAATTCCATACTTGATGATATGAAGCCTCCTCTTGGTCTCACTCTTCTTCATTATCTTGATGCTTGCTTTCGATCCAAACATGGCATACCAGTTGAGAGAGAGAGATCCTACTACTCTTGAAGAGATGCAGTGGAATGTGGACACTATCGAAGCCAATTTGCTCATCAAGAAGTCAAAATCAAAGCCAGAGAGGACTAAGAAGAAAGTTGTCTTTAAAGAAGAACCTGCATCATCTTCTGATGTAAAGCTTGATAATCTGATAAAAGATATGGAGAGGATGATGGATACAATATCCATAACTGATCGACAAGAATAACCTTCAGTGAGGAATCCTAACTTTTGCGGACAGCAACAACAACAATTCAGAAATCGACAAAAAGAGCAGTGAAACCAAGATCCTCAAGGTCAAGTAAGAGCTCCATTTCAGCAAAATTATATTGAAGGCCAGAAGAAGATGAAGGAGAGATTGTAGAATCAAATCACTTCTTTCAAGAATATGAACTTCCTACTTTCCTAATAAAAGAAGATTAGTTTTCTGAAGATTCTCTCATACCTTATGATCAGAAATTTGTGCTTGCAAGTGACAATCTGTGGGTTGTTCAAATTGAAGATTACCAAAGAGGATATCAGAACGCCCTTAGCCATCTTCAAAAGCAGTACAATTTGAGGAATAGAAATGTACCTATTACTCTAACTAAGAAAAGACAAAATGTACAAAAAGACACACCAAACAAGGAAACTACTCTTGCAGGTCAGAATAAAGAGAAGGACATTGTCATACTGAATCGGGATAGAACAAATGAAGCCTCTACCAACAATGTGAGGAAAGACAAATAATTGAAAACTGAAAGCCACAAGAAGGAGTCACAAGCTAAAGGACAAACAGAAAATAAAGACATCGCTGCAAAAGAGGTAGAAAAGCAATCTAATCTTTTTAGTTTGGAAAATTAAATTTCTAAATTGAAGATTGCTATTCCCCTCACTGAATTAGTGAGGAATGACAAATATAAATTTCAGATTGCAAAGATGCTTAAGGTTGACCAGATGTCTGATACAGTTAATGTAGCTGATGATGAGTGAGCAATCCTTTTTGGTCTGGTCTTAGAAGGAGCTCCCGAAGATAGTGAAATCCCTCCTTTTTATTTGAGTCTTAAACTTCATGATTTTATCCTTCATAATGCCATGCTAGATTGTGGCACCTCACATAATCTTATGCCTAAAGCCATAATGGATAAACTAGGACTGAGTATCACCTGACCCTGCCATGATCTTTATTCCTTTGATTCCGGGAGCGTGAAATGCCTTGGCCTCATTAAATACTTGGTAGTATCCTTGGACCAAATTGCAGCCAAAAATGTACTCATGGATGTAGTAGTTACCAATATTCCTCCTAGATTTGCGATGTTTCTTTCAAGGTCTTGGGGAGAAAAACTAAAGGGCACTCTGCAGCTTGAATTTTCATATGCCACTATCCCTATTTTTGGTCAACTCCAAAAACTTTATAGGGAAAAGAAGATGAAATTTATGATCAACAGTAAGGAGAAGCCAGTCAATCGTCCTATACATGTTGTCCATACTGATCTTGATTCTTTCATTTTATTTAGCGATATAAATTATGTTGATGATGAAAATCAGCTAGTGGAAATTTCAGAATTTCCCAAGGTCATGAGCAGCATGCATGAAGTTATTACAGTAGAAGGTAAAGAGGTTAGTGAAGAGTGCTTTCAGCAAGCAAATCCTATTGAGGAAATTGAAAGTATGGTGCAGAAAACAAAGAGTTTTGAGATAGCCAGTCAAATTATAAAAAGCAAATAGTTCAGTCTTCAGAAATCCTTTTTCTGGATGAAGAAAATGGTCTTTGGACCATGGAGTTCGATGGTGCATCAGGAAGAGAAGGAGCATGGATTAGTTTTTGGATACATGGTCCATTACATTAGTCAAATAAAATCCCTCAAAATGTGAGAATGAGTTCTTACAAGTCGGCTTTTGAGTGTTCAAATAATGAGGCATTGATTGTTGGCCTCAAAATTTTGAAAACGTTAGTAGCAGAAAATATTTATGTTTATGGTGACTCTAAATTAGTAATCAAACAAGTCAAAGGGGAATACCAAGCCAAGCACCCAAGAATGAGAGCTTATCGCAATGATGTACTTGACATCCTCAAGACATTTTCAGAATACACTTTGTCTCGTATTCCTATAACTCATAATGTCATAGCTGACTCACTTGCCACTGCAGCAAGTATGGTGAAGATCCCTATTCATCCTAATCAGAAGTACTCCATCCATTTCAAACATCGCCCAGTTGTTCTAGATAACATGAGATTTTGGCAAGTGTTTGGGGATGATAAATAGATAGACAGTTTTCTGCAATTGGAAGGGAATTTCAGAATTCTCACATTGATGATGCATACAATTTGAATGATCTGGACATCCACTTAGCTGAGATTGAGGTATTACAGCTCAAGGAAAACAACATTCCAAGAGGCTTGGTGCCTTTGGAAGATTTATTTTACCATGATGATGTCGCCAAGAATCCCACCATGGTTCCTACAGAAAAAGGAGTGGAAGATGTAAACCTTGGCTCAGTTGATAATCCTAAAATGGTCAAGTTATCAAAGTCCTTATCTCCTCAAACAAAAAGTAAGTACATGTCTTTAATGAAAGAATTCGCCGATGTATTTTCTTGGGACTACTCAGATATGAAATTTTATGACAAAAGTATCATTTAGAACACCATTCCTATTAAGCCCGATCAAAAGCCATTTCGCCATAAGGAGGATCAATCCTAAGTTGTTTCCATCGATTGAGAAAGAGGTAAATAGCCTTTATAAGTTTGTAATTATAGTCCCTATTCGATTTTTTGAATCAATGTCTAATCTAGTGCTTGTAAGAAAGAAGACGAGGAAATTTGTCTATGTATTGATTTTAGAAATCTGAACAAGGTGTCCTTGAAAGAAAATTATCCTCTACCCAAGATGGATCACATACTCCAGAGGGTAGTTGGGTCCTCTAGGATGTCATTGCTAGATGAGTACTCCGAATAAAACCAAATTTTGGTACACAATGATGATCAGCTCAAGACAGCCTTCACAACGCCATGGGGTACATTCATGTATGCCAAGATGCCTTTTGGGTTGAAGAATATAGGAGCTACTTTTTAGCGGGCTATGGAAATAGCTTTTGCTAATGAAAAAGATGTATTTCTGGTTATCTATTTAGATGATCTTACAGTGTTTTCAAAATTTGATGAAGATCATTTACATCATTTAAGAATTGTTTTTCAGAAATGCAGAAAATTTGGCATCTCACTTAACCCAAATAAGAGTTTGTTCACCATGGAAGAATGTAATATATTGGGACACATCATCTCTAAATATGTCATCCACATTGATCCTGCAAGAGTGGAGGCCATTCAACAATTAGACTTCCCAAGGAACAAGAAAGAGATTTAGTCTTTCAATGGGAAAATCAATTTTCTGAGAAGATTCATTCCTAATCTAGCTCAGTACTTGAAAGAAATGAAAAACATGTTGAAGAAGGACAGTGAGGTAAAGTGGTCTTTAGAGGGTAAGAAATAATTTCATGCAGTGAAGTTTGCATTATCTATCGCTCCTATTTTGATTAGCCCAAATTACACTTTAGATTTTATCAACTTTTCCTTTTCCTCTGAGCATACATTAGCAGCAGTCCTAATGCAGAAGAAAGATCACAAAAATGAGAAAACCATAGCGTTTTTCAGTTGCACTATAAGAGATGCAGCACTAAGATACAATATCATTGAAAAGCAAGCCTTGGCTTTGGTGAAAGCTCTCAAGGATTTCCGAGTTTATATTCTACATTCTCACACCATTACTTATGTTCCTACTACAACAATTAAAGAAATTCTTGTGCAGACAGATCCTGAAGGCAGAAGAGGAAAGTGGATTGCATCCATGCTAGAGTATGAATTGGAGATAAAGCCTAAAAAGCTCATTAAAGGACAAGGTTTATCTAAACTCATGGCTGAATCAAATCTACATGCACTAGACATCAATTTGATTGTTGTACTTTCTGAAGAACAAGAAGAAGATGATCCTTTCCTACATGTGTCAGATATGTTCATGTGCTCACCTTGGTATTTTGATATTGTCTATGTCTTGTAGCACTTGAATCCCCCACTATAAGTCCCCAAAGGTAAAGCTAGATCATCAAAACTAAAGGCTTCTAAATATTGTATTCGAGATGGTGTTTTATTTTGTAAATATCCTGGTGGTGTGCTGTTGAATTGTTTGGTGGAAAATGAAGCTAAGGATGTCATGAAGGATTTCCATAAAGGATACTGTGGCGGTTATCATTTTTGGAAAACTACAGCAAACAATATCTTAAGAGCCGACTTCTATTGGCCTACCCTCTTATTTGATGTATACAAAATAGTCATGAGCTACCATGAATGTCATATTTTTCAAGGAAAGATAAAGCTTTTGCCATTACCATTACAGCGCATTTTAATTTCAGCTCCTTTTCAGCAGTGGGGTCTTGATTTCATTGGCAAAATCCATCCTTCATTGTCAACACAACATAAATGGATATTGACAGCCACCGACTACTTCACAAAGTGGATTGAAGCAATCCCAACCAGGCAAGCTACTGATTATGTCATCATTCAATTCATTGAGTCTAATATTTTGTCTAGATTTGGTTGCCCACAGAAAATAATCACTGACAATGCTAATGCTTTCAAGTAAAAAAGAATGGTGGAATTTTGTGCCAAATATCATATTGTGCTAGGACATTCTACTACTTATCATCTGCAAGGGAATGGTCTTGTTGAATCTTCCAATAAATCCTTGGTTAACGTCATCAAGAAGGTTCTAGAGGTGAACAATAAGAACTAGCATAAAAATCTCATCAATGCCTTGTGGGCGGACAAGCTCAGTACTAAAAAATCAATAGGTATGTCCCCTTTTTAGCTGGTGTATGGAGTTGATATAGTGTTTCCTTCATCTCTTGTTGTCCCGGTCATGAAAATTCTGTAGGAATTAGATAGTGAGACTAATGACATACAAAGGAGGATAAATAAGATGATTCATTTACAGTAAACAAGGGAAGAGGTTCTTCAGAACACATCCAAACTCCGGGAGAATATTAGAAAGATTTATGATCACAAGACCAAGGAAGACAATTTAAATATCGGAGATGTGGTTCTTCGGTGGGATGCTAGAAATGAAGAAAAGGGCAAACATGGAAAGTTTGAAAACTTATGGAGGGGACCTTACAAAATTTCTACCTTTAGAGGGAAGAATGCTTTCTTATTGGAAGAAATACATGGAAGAGATTATTCAGGAGGAGCGACCAATGGTAGGCTTCTCAAGCACTACCATGTCTAAAAAAAAAAAGTCCTAAAAATTCATCATCGTTGTATATACCAGTCTGTATTTTATTTCCAGCAATTTAGGTGGTTTTCATAGGAGTTTGAATCCTAAAGTGAAGGCCCTAAGGCTTCTTAGGTCAGCCACTATTTTGGTTTTTATTTACTTTTCAGTCTTTGTCATGTCAGAAGGTCAGTCAGTTTTAAGTCAAAAGTTTGTTTTCATGCATGTTGACTCCATTGCCCAATGGATAAATCTACTTGGTCTACGGTGTTCTTGACACCTCCAAGGAGATGCCATCATCAATTGGAGCCAATGTTAGTGTCAGTGTTGTTATCCTGTCACCTCGATCAAATGTGCTTACTATGCTTGTCGAGACTATCAAAACCATTTTTTTTTATGTCACTAAGTTTACACAACAAAATTTGGTCACTATTTGGTCAGTCTAGAGATGAGGTCAATCTTTTGGAAATTCACTCATGTTGGTCACCTATCACACTTTTATGGAGGTGTCATAATAAAAACATGTCAGTCATCATCATCATTCCATTTAGTCTCAAGGCATTCATTAGGTCGCTAGGGTTTTCAAGGTCCATCATTTTCATGAATAAATCCAGCAGTGAATAGAGAATGACAAGCAGCTCATAGGTATTGATTTATGAATTTTCACACTTTCATCATGTTCCCATTTTCAAAAAGTTCCAGAAGAAGGAGTTCTAGCACTAAGGAAAGTAAAAGGTAGCTCAGGTTTTCAGTGGTAAAGTTAACTTTGTTTTCATAAGTAAAAAATCAATTTTTAAAGGATGGTGGGTCCTGTTATTTTTTAAAAAGAGAAATAATTTTCCCTATATAAACTCAAAAGCCCTCAAACTTGGTTCATTTACCTCCTATTCACTCTTGAGTATTGAGCTATCCCTTCCAAGAGAATTAAAAAGTCAGTTTCCTAGGCAAAATTGGCAAAAATCTTGAGGCGCTGCATTCAGGAACAAAGTGTTGCGCTCAAAGCAGAGGCGCTGTGCTTAGAAGAACGGCGTTGCGCACAGGCGCTGCGCTAAGGACAGAGTGCCCAGAATTCACCCAAAACTCTCCCAAATTTCATTTTTTGGCTTGCAAGCTTAATTTCATTGACTTCTAAGCCAAGAGACAAGTAAGTACACCATCATTATCCCTCATTTTCTTTTCAAAATCATCTCATGTCAATGATTCTTCAAATTAGGGTTTGCAGTGAAATTTTGCATGGGAAATGATAGGGTGATAATGGCCATTTTTATTTTTGGTTTCTAAAACATGTAAAATGTTGTCCTACACCTTCATACATGTTTAATACACCATTTTAACCATTTAATCCACCTCAAAACAAAGTTTTACCCCTCAAAAAGCAAAACCCTAGCTCGTTCCTAGAGGTTTTTTGGGCATTTTTCATTACAAACCTTATTTTTCCTCCTTGCAAGGAGATCACTCTTCCACTGTTTCTTCACTCATTTTCATCATTTTCCAAAGTTCATATCCACCTTTTTCAAACCCCCTCTATCATTTTGTCAAAATCCACCTTCACATCACATCATTTCCATTCATACCTCACACTTTATTTTTCATTGCCTGCTGCTAGGGTTTCTTTTTCATCATGGAGGAAAAATCATCACCAGAGAGGAAAAGAAATCATAAGGGAGGGAAGATCCTCATATATGAGCCATCAAATTGTAATGAAATCAACTCTTATCCTTTCATCAAACAGTGCTTCGAGGATGTACATTGCTTAGAGTTTTGCAAAATAGTGAGTGAGGTGGGGTTTCATGAAAAATTAACAGATTGGGTGGAAACTCAGTTGAAGGGTGAAAGTGTTGTCATCACTAGTGTTGAGTTCATTTTTTCAATGGCCTCCATCTCACTTGCAACAAGGTTACCGAACAATGGTGACTGTTGGTTCAAAGGAATGAGCCTAGATCTTGAATACTACAAGCCTTTCTTAAAAACACCATACATGGAAAAACATGCTTACATTATTCCTTTCAGATACTTATTAGAGAAATATGCTCCTTTGATGAATATTTTCATGAGTTTTTTTACATGTGAAGGAAGATTCTCTAGGTTGTATGCTTATCATATTCACCTCCTGATGCATTTCACCTCTCAAAATCCACTCAACATGTGTAACTACCTATCCAGGAGCATTTCTAAAATGTCAGAAAAGATACAAGTGAAGGATAAAGAGCACTCCCCAATCTTGTTTCATCATAGTCTAATCAAAACTATTGTCCTTCACCAGCGTGCAGAGAAAGGTATGGCTTGGGAAGCCTTTTTGGAAACAGCCCTGAAATTGCATGAAGCCAATGTAGCAACTCAGTCTTCTAGTGTACCAAAATAACAAATGGAGGTGGGGTCCTCTAGCAAATCAGTGGAGAAAACCCAAGTACCTAAGCTTGAGGTGACTAAAGTGTACAAGAAAGGACAGGGGATTGTGTTTTCTTCTCATGGAGAGGAAAGGGTCCAAGCCTTCTTCATCAACAAAGTAGGGACCGACAGTGAAAGATAAAGACAAAGTTGAGCATGAGTTTGAGCTAGTTGATGTAGAGGCAGAGGATCAGACTTCAAGCATGCGACAGAAAATCAGAGATAAGGACTATTAGATCAAGGAGCTTACAATCAATATGGAAAGAGAAAAATATGTCATTTCATTCCTTGAACAAGAGAATAGTCAGCTCAAAGCAAAGGAATTGATCATGGAAATAGAACAAGCCAAGTTATTGCAGCAAGTTGGCAAGGGAAAAGAGATCATAGAATCAAGCGAGCCTGAAGTATCAAAAGGGAAAGGAAAGAGGAAAAGGCCAAGAACAAGGGGCCTGAAGAAAGATTTGCAAGAAGATGAAAAACACATCCTATTGAATGAAGACATGGACCTAGAAGATAGAATTGCTCTTGAGGTCAATCAAGACAAGGAGTATTGGCTCAACAGGGTGAATGAACAATTGGAGAAGCTGCTTGAGAAGGAAAACTGAGATAATCAGTTGCTCATACATATGGCGCACCACTATCAAGCTTAAAACATGATCACAAGTGTCAAGGTAAAGCAGCTTGAAAACAATCTCAAGGAAGCCAAAAAATACCAAAAGGATGAGGGAAACTTGGAGATGCTTGCTGAAGCATCTATGAAGGTTTATAAAACATATTTTTACACCTTCCATCTAATTTTGAGCAAATTATTTTTTTGAGAATTTTTGGGCTAAATTCAAAAAATCAACTGCACTTTTTCCTCAAGCCTCAATTTGAGGAAAGGTATACATTTTTGGAAATATATTTCCATCCTCTAAAAACGCATTTCCTCAAATTTTGCATAGGTGTTTTAGTTTTGGAGAAAAGTGCAAAAAAGTGGCAAAAAACTAACATTCTAGACCCTTTTTTTGACAGGCACTGCGCACAGGGAGCGACCTTGGGAGAATGGATATTGGAAGGCCTTCCAATGGTCCAAATTAAAAAATTCAAACTGTTTTGGAAACTAAAGTTGAAGGGATAATTGACCATTCTCTCATTTTTGAATTTTGACCCCTATAAGGCACCTTACAATCATCTCAAATTTGGCACTGTGCTTCTGCACTTTTCTGTCTTTTAATTTGTAAATTTCACTGTGTAAAATTTCTAGTTTCCAGTTTGGCTTGGTCAAAGTCAAACCTCTTTATGTAATGGAACTATTTTCAAGGATAGGTGATGTAGGCATGAATAAATGTACATCATAGGTTGTTTTTTATGTTTATTAGGCCTCATAAAAGAAGCAAACTGCTAAACAAACTCTCCATGAAGTGTTTGAGTTTCACCTTCTCACTCTCGCATGTTGGTTGAGAGAATCTTGGAGTCAGTTCCTCCACCAAGGAATTCGACTCCTAAAGATGGGAAAGTGGTCTAGGAGAGTTTATATGTATCATTTTTCTTTAGGAGAAGAGGGTTGAACTTTTTGTGAAGGAACCTTGCATGTAATCATCTTCCCAGCTAATACAAAGACAGGTTGCAGCTATTTTCAAGGAACTCTAGCCTAGTGAGTTCATAGTGCTTGTACGTCTTTCTATTTGTTTTATAATGGTTGGTTTTACACATATGTTGGTCAAATTGGCTTAGTGTTTAGAGGCCTAATGACTGTTGGCAAGCCCTCTTAAATAAATTCATTGGAGCCCTCACATTTGTGTATAAATTGAGGTGAGTTTAGATCATTTGAGAGCATCCATGTGCAAAAATTCATAGATAAATAATCTCTTGTGGTAGCTGCAACACAAGATTGAGAGGGTTGAGGAGCACAAGGGTTGTTTTGAGGTCTGTTTTGTGGGTTTGATAGGGTTGGGGTGCAACAAAGGCTATTCGAGTGGATTCTAGGTTGTTTGGTGCATATTTCAGAGTGTATTCTCCTTCTTTGTGGAGGAACACAGGCTCTATGGGATAGTAGAGGTACCATAGGCCTATTCTAGTCTTATTGGAGGGGTCGTAAGACCTATTCCCTAGTGAAAAAGTCGAGGGATAGGTAGCATAAGAGGTAGAAAGAAAAATAAGGAAAGTTGTAGAGGAAAAGATGATTATTGGAAGGGTTAGAGAATGCTGACATGGAGCTAAAGGATGCCCTAACTAGATTGACATCCTATAGAAGGTGCACCAGCTCATGAGTATAGGTATGTTGCTAGTTTCGTGTTGAATCTTTTACTAGGGAAGAGGTCCAAGTGTGGATAGATCTAGTAGCCTATGGAAGCCAGGTGGTTGGGCTAACTTGGGTGTTTAGAAGCCCTAACCTAGGAGCATATTCTACAATGAAGTATGGGTAATCTTTGGACAGATGGAGGGTAGTGTGTAGATGTCCAAAGTAATGCTTGAACAGGTGGAAAAGAAGGATGCTAATAATTGTGTGTTGGGTGAAGAATTGAGGGCCTATGTGGCACTTTGATGGACTAAAGTGACCACTAGCAGAGGCAGTTTAATGCTCAGGTATTGGCCAGCCTAGAGGAGCATATTGATGAACCAAGTTTCATTGTATCAGAAGTGACTTACATCAATGATAGCAGACAAACCTCTTAGAGTCTCTATGCATTGTTCCTTGGTGGACTAAGGAGCAGCTAGAGAGAATATCGAAAGCAAAGGATTGGCAGGACGAGATGCAGCATGGAGGTTATGATTGTGCACTAGATCAGTGAGATTGTCATTGTATCTTGTTTATATGTTTATAATCCAATGAAGTTGGGTTACATATATTTTTGTTATTGTTTTTATTATGCATGTGATTGATTTACTACATTATATTGTTTCGTTGTGCAAAGTAGCTTTGTTGAGATTCTTGGTTTGGTAGCTTCAGAGATTTAAGATTCTATCCTAGACACCAGGGTCATGGAAATTCAATAGCTCCAAAAAGTAATTTATGCTATCATGTATGCCTTGACTTTAAATTATCTCCCAAGGAGATATTGTCAACATTTTTATTGCATATATAATTGCTTCCATTTCTTTTTCATATATTGATTTCACCAAAATTTTCCCTTGAATTTTTTCTTTCAAAATTTAACAGTCTTCCTTGTGTCTATACGTCTCCCTTGTGTCAATACTACTCCAACTCCTTGTCGTAATGCATCACATTCTACTATGATTGTTTTCCCAAAATTAGGTGTTGTCGGTACTAGCGTAGAAAAATATGGAATCCTTTAATTGAGAGAATGCCAAAGTAGCCTCATCATTTCACACAAATGAATTTTTCTTCAAGAAATATGTGAGTGGACCTGCAATGCATACATAATTCTTAACAAATTTCCAATAAATATCTTGTAAGCACAAAAATTCCTCTAAGACTCTTAATGTTTGTAGGAATAGGCCATTTTGTAATAGCTTGGATCTTTTGAGGGTCCACCTTAACTCCTTATTTTGAAACAATATGACCCAAATACTCCTTGTTTCCCAAAAGCACATCTAGGTATTTATACATATAATTAATTATTCTCAAAAACTTCTATAGTTTTATCCACATTTTTAATGTTTTCTTCCCATGATTTTTTATAGACAAGAATATAATCAAAGAAAACAAACACAATTTTTTTAAGATGGGAACAAAAATTATTGTTCATAAGGCTTTGAAAAGTACAAGGAGCATAAGTCAGCCCAAAAGTCATGATTAAGAGCTCATAATTCCCTTCATGTGTTCTAAAAGTAGTTTTGGGATATCTTATTTCCCTAATCCGATCTATTGGTATCTTGATTTAACATCAATATCTATAAAATATGCCACTCTATGTAGTTCATCTAACAGACCATCAATAGTTCGGATAGGGAATTTATCCTTAATGGTGAATTTTTTTAGATCTCTATAAAGTAGACACATCCTCCAACAATTATCTTTTTCCTCACCATCACTATTGGAGCTAAAAAAGAACTCCTACTATGTTAAATAATACCTAGATGTAACATGTCTGGCACCATTTTCTCAATCTCCCCTTTCTGTTGATGAGGATATCTATAAGGTCTTCTATTAGGAGGAGCGCTTCTAGGTATTTATTCAATTTGATGTTCATGATATCTTGATGGACATAGACCGTTCAGAATTTCTTGGGAGTCCCTATAGTGATTTTCCAAGGTGCCTTTTAATTCCTCAGGAATGTTTTCATCTTCTTAATTAACTTCCACATAATACATTTAACCACAACTCCAATGCTACCCTTTTTAAGAGATTTTTTATTCTGTTAGTCTCAGTCTTGTTACCCTGTCACCTTGATCAAATGTGCTTTTACTATACATGTCGAGACTATCAAAATCAATTTTTTTTATGTCACTAGGTTTACACAGCAAAATTTGTTCATTGTTTGGTTAGTCTTGAGATGAGGTCAATCTTTTGGAAATTCAATCATGTTGGTCACCTATCACACTTTTATGGAGGTTTCATAATAAAAACATGTCAGCCATCATCATCATTCCATTTATTCTCAGGACATTCATTAGGTCGCGTAGGGTTTCCAAGGTCCATAATTTTCATGAATAAATCCAGCAATGAATAGAGCATGAAAGGCAGCTCGTAGGTATTGATCTATGAATTTTCACACTTTCATCATGTTCTCATGTTCAAAAATCTCTAGAAGAAGGAGTTCCAGCACTCAAGAAAGTAAAATGCAGCTCAGGTTTTTAGTGGTAAAGGTAACTCTATTTTCATAAGTGAAAAAACAATTTTTAAATGATGGTGGGTCCCATTTCTTTTTGAAAAAATAAATAATTTTCCCTATATAAACTCAAAAACCCCCAAACTTGGTTCATTTACCTCCTATTCACTCTTGAGTATCGAGTTATCTTGTCCAAGAGAGTTAAAAATTAAGTTTCCTAGGCAAAATTGGAAACAATCTTGAGGTGCTACACTCAGGAACAAAGTGCGGCAGTCAGAAGAATTACGCTGCGCTTAGGACAAAGTGGCCAAAATTCACCAAAAACTCTCCCAAATTTCATTTTTTGGCTTGCAAGATTAATTTCATTGACTTCTAAGCCAAAAGACAAGTAAGTACGCCATCATTATCCCTCATTTTCTTTTCAAAAATCATCTCATGTCACTCCTATTCACTCTTGAGTATCGAGTTATCCTGTCCAAGAGAGTTAAAAATTCAGTTTCCTAGGCAAAATTGGAAACAATATTGAGGTGCTACGCTCAGGAACAAAGTGCGGCACTCAGAAGAATTGCGCTGCGCTTAGGACAAAGTGGTCAAAATTCACCCAAAACTCTCCCAAATTTCATTTTTTGGCTTGCAAGATTAATTTCATTGACTTCTAAGCCAAAATGCAAGTAAGTACGCCATCATTATCCCTCATTTTCTTTTCAAAAATCATCTCATGTCAATGATTCTTCAAATTAGGGTTTGTAGTGAAATTTTGCATGGGAAATGATAGGGTGATAATGGCCATTTTTATCTTTGGTTTCTAAAACATGTAAAATGTTGTCCTACATCTGCATACATGTTTAATAAACCATTTTAACCATTTAATCCACCTCAAAACAAAGTTTTACCCCTCAAAAAGAAAAACCCTAGCTCATTCCTAGATGTTTTTTGGGCATTTTTTATTACAAAACCCTGTTTTTCCTCCTTGCAAGCATATCACTCTTCCACGGTTTATTCACTCATTTTCATCATTTTCCAAAGTTCATATCCACCTTTTTCAAACCCCCTCTATCATTTTGTCAAAATCCACCTTCACATCACTTCATTTCCACTCATACCTCACACTTTATTTTCATTGCCTGCTAGTAGGGTTTTTTTGTCATCATGGAGGAAGAATCTTCACCAGAGAGGAAAAGACATCATAAGCGAGGGAAGATCCTCAGATATGAGCCATCAAATTGTAATGAAATCAACTCATATCCTTTCATCAAACAGTGATTTTTCAAAAGAGTGAGTGAGGTGGGGTTTCATGAACAATTAACAAATTGGGTGGCAACTCAGTTGAAGGGTGAAAGTGTTGTCATCGTTGGTGTTGAGTTCATTTTTTCAGTGGCCTTCATCTCACTTCCAACAGGGTTACCAGAAAATGGTTACTATTGGTTCAAAGGAATAAGCTTAGATCTTGAATACTACAAGCCTTTCTTAAAAACACCATACAAGGAAAAACATGCTCACATTATGCCTTTCAGATACTTATTAGAGAAACATGCCCCTTTGATGAAGATTATCATGAAGTTTTTTACATGTGAAGGAAAATTTTCCAGGTTGTATGCTTATCATATTCACCTCCTGATGCATTTCACCTCTCAGAAGCCACTCAACATGTATAACTACCTATCTAGGAGAATTTCCAAAATGTCAAAAAAGATATAAGTGAAGGACAAAGAGCACTCCCCAATCTTGTTTCATCACAGTCTAATCAAAACTATTGTCCTTCACCAGCTTGTAGAGAAAGGTATGGCTTGGGAAGCCTTTTTGGAAATAGCCCTGAAATGGCATGAAGCCAATGTAGCAGCTCAGTCTTCTAGTGTACCAAAACAAAAAATGGAGGTGGGGTCATCTAGAAAATTAGTGGAGAAAACCCAAGTACCTAAGCCTAAGGTGACTAAAGTGTATAAGAGAGGACAAAGGCTTGTGTTTTCTTCTCATGGAGAGAAAGGGGCCAAGCCTTCTTCATCGACAAAGTTGGGACCGACAACAAAAGATAAAGACACAATTGAGCATGAGTTTGAGCTAGTTGATTCAGAGGTGGATCAGACTTCAAGCATGCAACAGAAAATTAGAGATAAGGGCTATCAGATCAAGAAGCTTACAATCAATATGGAAAGAGAAAAATATGGCATTTCATTCCTTGAACAGGAAAATAGTCAGCTCAAAGCAAAGGAATTGATCATGGAAAAAGAAAAAGCCAAGTTATTGTAGCAGGTTGGAAAGGAAAAAGAGGTCATAGAATCAAGCGAGCCTGAAGGATCAAAAGGGAAAGGAAAAAGGAAAAGGCCAAGAACAAGGGGCCTGAAGAAATCTTTGCAAGAAGAGGAAAAAAACATCCTATTGAACGAAGACATGGACCTAGAAGATAGAATTTCTCTTGAGGTCAATCAAGACAAGGAGTATTGTCTCAACATGGTGAATGAACACTTGGAGAAGCTCCTTGAGAAGGCAAATAGAGATAATCAATTTCTTAGACATATGGCGCACCACTACCAAGCTCAAAACATGATCGCCAATGTCATGGTAAAGCAGCTTGAAAACAAGGTCAAGGAAGCCAAAAAGGACCAAAAGGATGAGGGAAACTTGGAGATGCTTGCTGAAGCATCTATGAAGGTTTAACAAACATATTTTTACACCTTCCATTCAATTTTTAGAAAATTCTTAGCACTTTAAGTTTTTTGAGAATTTTTCGGCTAAATTCATAAAATCAGCGGCTCAGAAAGCTCAGCACCTGGGTGCTGCGCTTTTTCCTCAGGCATCCATTTGAGGAAAGGTATACATTTTTGGAGAGCTCTTTCCATCCTCTAAAAACCCATTTTCTCATATTTTGTAGAGGTGGCTTAGTTTTGGAGAAAAGTGCAAAAAAGTGGCAAAAAACTAGCATTCCAAACCCTTTTTTGACAGGAGTTGCGAACAGGGAGTGACCTTGGGAAAATGGATATTTGAAGGCCTTACCATCGTCCAAATTCAAAAATTCAAACTTTTCTAGAAACTAGACTTGAAGGGCTAGTTGATCGTTCTCTCAATTTTTAAGTTTGACCCCTAGAAGGCACCTGAAAATCAGAAAATGTGGAGTTGCGCTTCTGCACTTTTCTGTGTTTTAATTTGTAAATTTCACTGTGTAAAATTTCTAATTTCCAATTTGACTTGGTCAAATTCAAACCTCTTTATGTAATGGCACTAGTTTCAAGGATAGGTGATGTAGGCATGAATAAATTTACATCATAGGTTGTTTTTTATGTTTATTATTCCTCATAAAAGAAGCAAACTACTAAACAAACTCTCCATGAAGTGTTTGATTTTCACCTTGTCACTCTCACCTATTGGTAGAGAGAATCTTGGAGTCAGTTCCTCCCCCAAGGAATTCGACTCCTAAAGGGGGGCAAGTGGTCTAGGAGAGTCTATATGTATCATTTCTCTTCAGGAGAAGAGGGTTGAACTTTTTGTGAAGGAAGCTTGCATGTAATCATCTTTTTAGCTAATACAAAGACGGGTTGCAGCTATTTTCAAGGAAATCTAACCTAATGAGTTCATGGTGCTTGTGCTTCATTCTATTTGTTTTCTAATGGTTTAAACATATTTATCTAGTGTAGGTTTTAACCCCATACAGAAATTACCTACATAGGAATTCTAAAACACAGAAAAAAACAGTGCGAGAGCATAACACATAAAACACATATACACAGATATTTTCCCTTGGATCCCAAAACTGAGACTACCAGCTTGATTTTTCATTATGTTCTTTTAAATGTTACAATACATGTTTATACATGCTGAAGCATCCAATACCATGGACCGAAAACCATCGCGTCCAGAACGATGGACAGAAAACCACCGCGTCCAAAACCATGTGCGAAAATCATGCACAAAACCATAGGTAGGTCCGCCCAACCTAACATAGGGTCCAAAACCAAAATTTTCCAGGGCACTGCCCCAGACCCCATAGAGTGGGGTTACCTACACCCCTCAAACCCCCTGTGACCCCCCCCCGCTACGCAATCGGCACAACAAAAGGGGGGGCTCCACCCCCCTTCTAAACCCCCGGTTAACTACATGGGCTAGTCGTGGAAAGAATATAACGTAACCCAAAATTCTCCCACTTGTTGTTTACTTTCCATGGGGGCCACAAGAGAGCTTAGTTATTTATCCAACCCTGCAATGCCCATTGTTTCTCTATACCAAGAGAAATTCTCAAAGCTCATAGATTTTTTCAATGCATCTGCAGTATTCTTCAAAGTGTCCACCTTTACCAGCAACACCTTTTTGTCTTCTATCATATCCCTCACAAAGTGATATTGAACATCAATGTGCTTTGTCTTTGAATGATATGCAGGGTTCTTTGCCAAGAAAATTGCACTTTTGTTGTCACATTCTATCCTTATTGCTCCCTATACTAACCCCATACTTGAACACAATCTCTCCAACCAAACTGCTTCCTTTCTTGCATGAGTGGCTGCCATGTATTACGCCTCTGTAGTTGATAGTGCCACTACAAATTGTTTCTTACTCATACAACTAACTGCACCTCCAAATAGGTTAAACACACACCAACTTGTAGATCTTCTCTGATCCAGATCTCCAACCCATTCTGCATCAACAAAGCCACGAATATCCAACACTCTGTCCAATCCTAGTCTTCCTTGATAGCACAAACCATAATCACTAGTGCCATGAAAATACCTGAAAACCCACTTCACTGTTGTCTAGTGCTCCTTCCATGGTTTTCACATGAACCTGCTCAATACTCCCACTACATGTGCAATGTCTGGTCTAGTACAGACCATCGCATACATCAGGATACCAACTGCACTTCCATATGGAACTCAGGACATGTCCTCTTCCTCTTCTTGTGTCTTGGGATAGTGTTTAGTAGATAACTTTACACCTACAGGAATATGAACCTTCACTAGTTTACTATCTTGCATATTAAACCTCTGCAATATTGTCTTGACATACTTCCTTTGGTTTAACCAAAGCTTCCTCTTTGTCTGATCTCTTTTAATTTCCATGCCCAAAATATAGTTTGCAGCACCAAGATCTTTCATGTTGAATTTGGAGAACAAATGGGTCTTCAAATCCTGGATAATTTCTTTGTCATTGCCAACCAGCAACATATCATCCACATATAAGACCAGATAAATAACACGATCACCAATTAATTTAAAATACACACAGTGATCTTCTTTGCTTCTGGTGAAGCTAAGTCCCCGTATAAATGTATGAAATTTCTGATACCACATCCTTGGTGACTGTTTTAACCCATACATAGACTTATTTAACTCTCATACCAATTCATTCTTACCCTTCACCGCAAAGCCTTCAAGTTGCTTCATATAGATCTCCTCTTCCAGATCCTTGTGAAGAAATGCTATCTTCACATCCATATGTTCTACCTCAAAATCGAAAGCAGCAACAACATATAAAAGTAATCTAATAGAAGTTACCTTGGCAACAGGAGAAAAAATATCACCAAAATCAATTCCCGACACCTCATAATAACATTTTTTTATCAACCGAGCTTTGTATTTCTCCACCTTTCCTTCTGCATTTGTCTTCTTCTTGAACACCCATTTTCTACCAATGGGTTTCCTTCCAGCTGGCAACTCCACCAGATCCCAAGCCTCATTTTTGTGCAAAGATGTCATTTCATCAACCATGGCCCCTTTCGAGATTTTGCCATCCTCTAAATCTACTGCTTCCTTCACAGTTATAGGATCACTATCAGTAATAGATAAAGAAAAATTTGAATAGAAAGCAGATGGACTATACTTTTCCGACTGCCTTCTTTCTCGAACTGATCTTCTCACACCCGAATTTTGTGGCTCTTCATGTTCTGATTCCTCCTCTACTATAGAGTATGATTCTTCCTCCTTAAGCTCAAACTCTATCTTCCCAGGTTCCTTTGGTTGGAATTCATGTTTAATAACATCTTTCACCTCTCTGAACACCACATCCCAGTTGTACAGAATATTCCTTGTTACTGGGTTCCAAATCTTATAACTCTTTAAACCATCCTTATACCCAATAAAGATGCACTTTTCATATTTACTGTCCAACTTGGTTTGTTTCTCCTTTGGAACATGTACATATGCATCACATCTAAATACCCTCAGATGTGAAAGAGAGGGTTTCTTACCAGTCCATACCTCTTGTGGAGTCTTATCCTCCAACGCTAATGAAGGTGATCTCTTGACCAGGTAACATGTTGTCTCCACCGCCTCTCCCCAAAATTCTTGTCCTAACCTGGCACCATTAAGCATGCTTCTTGGCCTTTCCATCAACGTCTTGTTCATTCTTTCTGCAACTCCATTTTGTTGAGGTGTACATGGAGTAGTATTTTGTCATGCTATACCACACTTCTTACAAAATCCTTCAAATTCCTTACTACAAAACTCTCCACTGTTATCTGTCCTCGGCACCTTTATCTTCTTCTCTATCTGGTTTTCCACAAGAGCCTTAAATTCTTTAAACCTGTCAAAGACTTCAGACTTATTCTTAAGGAAATATATCCATGTATTCCTTGAGAAGTCATCTATAAATGATACACAGTACACAGACTTACCCAGTGATGGAACCTTCACAGGTTCAAACACATCACTGTGCACAAGCTCTAATATATGTTTCGCCCTCTTACCACCAGAGGGGAAACTCACCCGATTCCACTTCCCATATACACAATTTTCACAGAAATCAAAATCCAAAGAGCTATTATGTTAGGCCCCTATACTACTAGTGTAACCCCTTATTATTATTACTACAACCCCCTTATTATATTGATGTACCCATGTAGTGCCCATATTGTTACTACTGTGCCCCATAGAAGCCCACTATTTTTATTATTGTGCCCTTACATTATTATTGTTATGT